>ML170289.1:13488-43695 GCA_004355085.1 Rickenella mellea | reverse complement strand
TCTGTTTCCTTAAACCCTAGCACACCATGTTTGAGAAGGCGATGAAGGTGGCGCTTCACGACAATATTCTTGGGGTATATCTTCAAGCAACCAAGGAGGTATGGTGGCACAAGTGGGACGGGAATGCTCTTTTCCACGGCCCAAGGTAAAGCATGTTCACAAAGAATTGAATAATGCGTTTCAGTGTATACTCTGAATACGATTCGAGGATTATTGCCGTGGGTGAAAACATGGCTGGTCGAAGAACGTTCCTCGAGAACACTGGTGAAACCCGACTTGAGATCCGTTAGTAGTTTGATAACTTGCTCAACGTGATCTGTGGCAACGCAAACTTCTGCGTCCGTGGACTGGCAAAATGTCAGGGCAAAAGATATAGAGCAAGGCAAATATTTTCGTACGATGGTGCCAGTCTGGTATTGCATCTCCAGTGCATTTCCAATTGCTACCCACCGTATTCCTTTGGGACTTACGTGACTACTGAATGCTATGTATGTCGCTTTCACGGATTCATGCTATTGTGCATCATTATGAGCGTGGCTAATGTACCTTGATAGGCAGAATTACTCACAACTTTCCGGTAATCAGTGTCTACAAATTACATACCAGTCAGAATGAGTAGGTAAAGGGGGGAATTCAAGTTACTCGCCAGACTCCGAGAGGTATACGGGAGATTGGGCACGAGACTGAGGTTCTTGATCTCCAGAGTTAGGCACTTTGAGAGACATCTCAACTGATCATGACGAACTTTAGTGACTCTATTTATCCATTGACGGATGACGTTCTATACAAGGATGGCTCGCTGTTTGGGACGCATTTTGCCTGTGTCCATTGCATTTCCAGTAGCATTAGTGGTCCACCGACTGTGCACGGGACGACGTTTGCTTTGTCGCGATTGCGGAATGAAAAGGAAGGACATTCAAAATAACGGAGCGAAGATTGCTTTGGTGGTTTGGGAGATGTCGGCTTCCCCAAGAAACGGTATTAATCATGCCGGAGGTCCTAGACCAACCGAGGCTTAGTGAACGACAGTTGCTGGCCGCCAAGTATCACCCTACGCCTGGTTGACAACGGCGCAGCAGTGATCGAGATGAAAAAATTAGACTGCAGCAATGGAGGCTTGGTTATTAGCGTGTTATTGTTGGTGTACTAGTGGCAAGAGCAAAGCTGCCATGAATGTGTGGAGAATAGACGACTGAAATGACACGATACACCGATAACAGTGGGTCAGCGCAACGAGTTTGCTGTCACGGAGTTGATCGGCCACCGCGAGAGTAGGAGGCCGGAAAATTTTGAGGTTACTCCCATGGGGGTAAAACAAGGCGAATTAGTGAGAATATGCAACAAGTTATGGAAATGCTCGAGATACACGGGAATTGCTGCTATAGAGGACACATTGAACGACTTTCGGTGATGGCGCAGGATACAACATTCTCCTGGTTGGTGTCACATAATATCTGAAAATAGAAAATAGAATTGGTAGTAAATTTACAAACCACGAGCTCATGTAAAACGTCCTAACTTAGCGGTGTTCTCCAAATTCCGAAACCAACAAATTGATGCATGCTCGTGGCGTTGCCGAATGCGCTGACCAACTGATCGTCTATTTGGGATGTTTTGTGAAAGCGATTCCATGCACCTCCTTTGCGCTACATTCGGCCACACAGAGTCGTGCTTCCTGTTCACTGAGATGCGAAGGGACGATGGCCCACTGGTTCACCTTCATCTTTCGACTAGACTCCCTGGCGGAAAATTAACGGTGAATCCTGTGGCTGCGAGTCTGCGACGTTCGTCTTTCAAAACATCTTTCTTCAATTACATCAGGCTGCGTTACTGCGCAGAATAATGAAGAAATGCGAGAACCTCCAACGAGAACCTTCACACCTCGACGACTTTTTATAATGATCGTTCTAAGTACGTAACAGTTGATAGTCCTTTCTGTATTTATTTCTTTGTCGGGTCCCACCGCATAACCTCCAAAAACCCCTTTAGCTGTTGTTCCGTATATAGGACATCGTGTTTGAGAAGGCGATGGAGGTGGTGCTTCACGACTATACTCTGGGTAGACTTCTTTAGGCAACCAGGAAGATATGTGGGCAAAAGTGGGATGGGTGTGCCACCTTCCTTGCATTGTAAATGATCACACGTAATCGAATAATATGTTTCCTCATATATTCTGAATACGATTCGAGTATGAGTGCCGTAGGCGAACGCATGCCTTGCCGGGGATAGTTGCTCGGTAAGACTGGTAAAACCCGAGTTCGGGTCGGTTAATATTTTGTTAACTTGCTCAATGTCATCGTTGGCGACGCACACTTCCGCGTCGGCTGACTGGCGGAATGTTAGGGGAAAAAACATGGAACATGGCCAATACTTCGTACGATGGTGCCAGTCCCAAATAGTATCTCCACTGCATTCCCAGTTCCTACCCAGTGTATTCCTTTGGGTTTCATGAGCTTACCGAATTCTCTGTATGTCGCTTGTACTGCTACTAACTATTGTGCATCATTATGAGGACGGTCGATGCGTATGACAGGCAGAAATACTCACAATTGTCAAGTAATCGTCGTCTGGAATTACTTACCAGTGAGAATATGTAGGCAATGAGGGAGACTGAAACTACTCGCCAGATGTAGAGAGGTAAACAGGAGACATGTAACGAGAATGAGATCCTTGACTGTCAGTGGGATGAATATGGGTGGACATCGCAGGCTCAAATTAGTGATATAGAGTTGCAGCGAGCCTACTTATGCACTCGCCATCGATATTCTACGCAATGGAGGCTCGCAGTTTAGGGTATGTTTTGCTTCTGTTCATTGCATTTTCAGTTGCGTTGGCTTGTGGATGGGACGGTATTTTGGACGCGATCGCGGAACGGTCCTAGCCACAATGTCTGCGCCACTTCCGCCCGTTTGGAAGATTGAAAATCGGAGGCTTGTTGCGTGCTTTACAATCACGGTCGCCACCGGGAAATGTGCGAGTTCGGGAAGTCCTAAACTGCTCATTCCCCCGGCAGGGTTGTTGAGACATGGTCAGCTTTAACGCGTAAAGGAATGGGCGTTAAACTAACCTCGCATCTCCGTTAGACCAATTAGTCTATCCGAAGACTCCAAAGTCAGTGGAGCACCCAAAAAGGACACCAATCCAATCTGGCAAACAGAGTCGTCACTATGAATCCTACATAGTTTGTAGAGTTTAAACAATGTGGAGGGGCTTTGACCGCGACCCCACGCAAAAAAGGTCAACAGAAAATGGGATACGCCGTCAAAGAGTTCCGTGACCCGGACACAATCGGCATCCGCGAGAGGACGAGTTCATAAATACCAATGCAACCCCCAAGGGAATAGTAGCGTGTGATAGAACAGCATCAAGGTGCGATGGATAAAATTCACGTACCGGAGTTATGCCCGACATTCACAATTTTAGGCTTGACCGTTCCCTTCAATGGTATCCCCACATTCGATTTAACAACTCAAACTGTGCTTTGAACCTATACTCAGCGCCATCAACGACCCACCGAGGACCCACCGCACGCGGTCTCCATGAACTGGTGAAAACTGCATCATTTGTCAGCCCAAGTCTGGTGAGCACCTCGAATCCACCACTGAAACAAAGACTAATTGGCGCGTCATGTGGCGGTAACCATGCTTCACGAAAGAACAGAAGATATAACTGGTCTTGTAGGAGAATATGGATGTCAAGAGCGAGATGGAAAGAAGGTTTGCGAGTCTATCAAAAGTTTGGACGAGACATATGGATTAACTGGTGAGAGACTGCCCTGCATCAGCGAGTTCGTTTTCGGTAATTCGTTTTAACCTCCGGTATGCAGGTATTGTCATTTAGCAAAGACCACGTCGAGTTTTGGTGTTAGGTGAAGCATTCGCAGGGATAAGAATCAAGGAATGAAAGACTTCGTGAGGCACGCAACGAAGTCTGCAGTCTTGTGGCGAGGAGTATCAGAGGTCCCGGCTGCCTCTTCTTGGCCGTCGAGCAGATCGCTGTCTGCACGGTACGGAACGTTCCTCAAAACCATCCCTCAAAGGATCATCACCCAAACATATCAAGTTCTTTGGCCCGCCCGCCTCTCCCTTTAATTATTTACATTCAATTCATTTGCTTTTGTGGACATTGCGAGATCCCTAGTGGGCTGGAAGGTTCAGCCGCCGACGCCTGCCTTCCGGCCCACGCCAGAGTCCGCTGATACCAGCGGCTCTCTCCCACAACCTCAAGGGGATCTTAGCAATCAAACCTCAAAGACGGATCGCAAACAAGACACTTCTAGGGATGTCGTTTACTCATCCTGGGTAACGTCGCATTGCCGGTGTATGCCAAGGTCCTTTGAACTTCAGATACACAACGCTAGACTGAGACCGTTGCAAACAGAATGAGGGATACAAATTGCGTGACGACGCGTCACAATGGCGGTGCAAGCTGGCAATCTTCGGCAAAGCTGAACAAAGACTGAACAAAGCGTGTTCTCACCCAGGCTACTGTGCGGATTATTATCGCTGGTTGGTCTGGATTTAAATACCTCTCTGGTCGAGACGAAGCCGCTGCCATAAGCACTCTCTACACAACGATCTGAATTCCGAATCACTCTCGTTTATGGATTGGATCCTCGCAGGATGTCTCTTCGATTTTAGAATGCACCCGACGAGCTCGCTAGTCCGCGAGCAGAGCGAGGCGAGCCAGAGCGCTACATCTGATTATATGTCGGAACATTATCCTTTGCAGCTCTGAGGACCACTTGCTGCGTTCCTGGCGGAGCATTGGCTCGCCTACTCTCTGCTTTCCCATCAAAATTGTCCAACAGCGTATGTTGCCATTTAAACCCCAACCCAATGCCGCTCGCAGCAAATTTTGCTCTGTATCGATACTCACTGCTTCTCATTATTCTCCAGATACCTCTGGCTCAGCCTCAGAACGTGGTCCGTTCAACGTGAACTTGGTGTGTTTTGGCAAACTGCTTTTGTGGCGAAGGTCTCTGCCCAATGCACATGGAAGCTGACGCTCGGAAACTTTGCAATATTGCAAAACCTACCAAACGGAATTTCCCTCGCTCCACACCACAGCCACGTGTACTCAACACAGACCTATAACACCGCTGTATTCATATGCAATATACCTGTTGATTCGACGTCCCTGGCTAGATATCCCATCGAAGTTATAACCATTCTAACCACGGAGGCGTCGTATCTGATCTTCATACGCCCTTGCCAAGTCTAAACTATGCTCCTCGATTCACAATCCATTTGCTATGTCATTTCCTCCCGAGGCATCTACCTCCTCCTTCGAAATGATTTTTTAGTAACATCGCTCTAGCATCCCAACAATTAAACTGTAAATGGTCGGTCACGATTGCGGCGGTTATAAAACTGTTCAATGCCAGTCATTTCCTTCGATTTGTGGAATTCCAGATACCAAAATGTAACATCTGGACCTGCTTCACTTGAAATCCTCTTGACTAAATTCGACAATGTGAGCATCCACAGATCCGCTGCATTCTTTGCCTGGTTTGCTAATAGATGGTTATATGTCACGTTATCCCATCCACTAGTGTGATTTAAGATGGTGGACTCATAATTTATCGATTCCGAACATAGTCTTGCGCAGGTTTCAATTTGAACGCTCCACATTATGTCGCTGGCATTGACGCTTTGGAGATTGAGTCTTTTGACGAGTACCTTGCAAAGACTGTCAAATTTCGTTTGCCAAATCATTGTTGCGTCCGCAATTCGGACTCCATGTTGCGGCAGCAACCACGCGAGGTGAGAAGTCCTCAAACAGTTTTTCGCAAGTGCGCCAAGGTAGTCATCCAGATCTGGAAAATGGTATCCCGACCACACCGTCGTCTTGATACTGCGATCATACAATTCACGAGAAAACACCATCAGTTGTGCGGCCGAATTATTCTGGAAGTATGCGTGGTTATCGTATATAAACTTGTCAACATCATCGGGGATGCGTCCCTGGTGGAAATGTTTCTGTAGTGCTGCAACTGCTGCGCCAAAGTCATCAACGCAGATCTCGAATGTTGCTGTCTGTCAAGGGGAACGACTGTTAAGATGCAAAGAATGGTGTCACGGTGAGGAATATTATACTTACCTGAAGAGCAGATGACCAAATGTCCAGTCTCCCATAATGGATTTCCGCCGCTATCCCCGTGGAGAACCACTTCAGGTTACCGAGCGCATTCCCAATTTCCGACAGTCTCTGGAAAAGAACGTTCTGCGCATAAATATTAGCCACCAATCACTGCGTTTAAGGTCTTCCTAGATCGACTTCGGCTAGCTCCAAAACTCTTCACAAGGCGAAGTCATATTGCACTACCCATGGGTTTGTGGATATATGGAGTAAACAGATGTCGTTCTATACATTGTTATGTGCGTTACGTGGATCTACCTAATGTTGGAATAGACAACATGTCTTGCACCATAAGGCTACCCTTTGCTACATCGAGATATGCCACCTACACAACTCCGGCTAGCTTCAGAACTCTTCACAACGTCGGGTCATAACGAACTACACACGGCGCGTTTAGGTTCCTAGCCAGACCTACGTTCGATCAGCTTATCGCCTCTAACCCGAGCTAACCCTAATTTGTCTATCGAGGCCTTAAACGCAGTGAATACAGCTGGGAAATATACGGTTACGAAATACCTGTAAGCCTGGATCCATGTTTACCGGAACATTTCCGAGTTTACGGAGTTCAGAGAGAGTCGGTATTGTGTGAGTGGGAACTACTTGGTGGCTCGCCGCGGTGCTCATAGTATTGTGGAAAATTCAACGAATAAGTTGTGCTAGCACGTCCTTTCTGGACTTTATATACATACTCGTATCGTTTTGCCGGTGATCGACAGATACATTACCTTTGCACCAACTCGCGCGCATTTGTCTTCTTTGTTTGCAGCTAAGATTCACGAGATTTCGATGCACGCGGGCGCTCTGCAAAGCTAGAGGCATGTTATGGAGAACTACCAGCACAGTGATTATATTAAAATTTACATGTCTGCGGGAGTACTCCACGTATCACCACCACACACCGGGCTCAAAAGCGTACGGAAAGAAAACGACGACAGATTTTTGTGAACTGCCAGTTATGCCCACATTTCTCAAAGAGATCGCAGAGCAAAGAGAGAGACAAGACTATCATACATTGATTATAAATAACATGTCGGCGGGAACACTCCGCGTATCATCGCCGACCAACATCAACGTATCAAAAAAAATCCACGGCAAGATTAGACGTACAACCGCCATACGCAAGCAGCGACAGAACTAGAAGGGATTCGGGGTTCGATAGCAATGGTGGGGAGTAAGAAATCGAGGATGAAAAAGAAAGGGAGAAATGGGGTAGTACAACATTCACTCAGTCCTCTGCCGCTTCGACGAGCGCGTCTCACCCTCCGCATCCCTCTCCCCGTCCCCTTGCTCGCCATCCCCCTCCCCCTCCCCGCCCTCCTTCCCAAGCCGAGCTCTCAACACAGCCAGCTCCGCCTCCACCGCCTTCCTCGCCCTCTCCTCCTCCGCCCACCCCCTCCGCACCTCGTCCAGCTGCGCCTGCAGGTCCCCCATCGCCTGGTCCATCAACAGCTTCTCCAGCGTCCACTTCTCTATATTGCGCGCCTCGTTCTCCTTGAGGTGGTGGATGTACTGCACGCTCCGCGACAGGATGGCACCTTTCGCCTTTTCGCCCGTGCCGTTCGGCACGATGCGCGCGAGCTCGTTGATCCCCTCGTTGATGTTCCCGCGTCGTCTTCGTTCGACCTCTTTCTGCACATTCGTCGGTTATATGTCAGCGACATATAGCCCAAGTGGAATTTGGGAACGTACGTGGTTATCCTTCCGCTGACGAGACCACTCCTCTCCGTTCATCGCAGCGCCATCCTTCTTCGAGCCGCGCTGTTGCGGTTTAACGGTGTTGCCCGTATACCCCTCCCACCCAATCTTGCCCGCATCGCCGCCGTCCCAATTTCTGTGCATGGGCAGTGAAGGACCCGCACCGTCGCCATTGCCCTGCGATGGTTGTCCAAGCATAGGTGGACCGTTCGGATGCGTGTTGGGCCCGGGATCCTGGCCGGGTTGTTGCTGGAGTTGCGGATGGATGTTCTGGTTGAAGGGTTCTGACGACTGTTGTGAGGATTGGTGGGCCGCCTGGGAGAGGTTGGAGAGTGTCTCTGCTGCCACTTCTTTCATGTTTCCTTGTTCTGCGAGCTGATCGTACACACACAACCCGATCAGCGTTATAGGTCGACGACAAAGATAAAATGGGGTACGGACCTTGCTGAAAGCCGCTGGGAGATGGCGTAATAGCGCGATGAGTTGTTCCGGGTTCAGTGAGTTCAACGGTGAATTCGAGCCCGCAGCCGCAGCTGCAGCCTGTAGAGATTCGAGGCTCGGCGTCGTCCCGGTTCCCGCAGGTCCAGTCGACGAGGTGGGTAGGCCTGTTGACGGTGCCGCAGGGTTTTTCGTGGACATGTCGTTCACCACCACAACACTACTTTTCTTACGTGGTCGTCGAACGCGGGCGTCGTCGCGGACACTGATGAAGAATCGCGAGGAGGAGCGGGGGCGATGGTAGGGTGGATGTATGGACGTGGGGTGATCACGGGATGTGAGAAGGTGGTCACGGCTAGGTCATGCGGACTCGTGCTCTTTATATCCCGTGCCTCTGTCTATCATTGTTTGTTTCTCTTAACCCGTTATGGACACACGCCACAACACGTTGCTGCCTTCTGCGGATCACAGGCACGGTGCTCCTGGGTCGGGAAATGGGACTTGTAGGACTTGGTAGGGGTATCGGAGAAGTGTCGGTATGTGGCGTAGGGATCTAGGGCATCGGTGTTCGTGGGCGGTATGAAGATGACGACGCATATTCCAGTGAGCAGGATCTGTGAGTTTTGTTCACACATGTCCATGGAGATTCAGCCCCGAAGAACTGCAGAAAAAGTAGAATTTCTTTGGCACAGACATAAGTAATTATCACACATTTTCTTCCACACTATCGTCCATGTAATCTTTTTCTCTAAGCGAGCCTTCCCACTTCAAGTTCGCGGACACGGCCCGCAAGCGCAGTTCTTCGGAGTCCCGAAGAGAGAATTACTTCATCTTCTGGTTCCTCGAATCCGATTTGAGTCACCTGACGATTCCCCAATCTATTCATTCATATGTGGACCACTGGGTATCCCGAATCGACCGTGACATCAATAGAAATAAACTCGAAACCGGTCATTTAGACTCTGTGCTGCCAGCGAACGAAGCCTGTCAAAGAAGAACTATGCTATTCATTGGAACTGTAGTGGGTGCATCTATGCCCGGTACCGCAGAAGAAGAGAAGCCCCCATTTTGTTTTTATTTTGGCTTGCCTGATCTCGAGATTGTGCCAAAACTATTTACTGGTATCTTGACGTCAGGATCTCATCCTCCGAACGCAGTCAATGCCCCGCACGAAAATAACAGATGTAAGCTGCCCTGCTAGCGCAGTCATAATCCTACGAATATTCGCCGCTTGCCAGGTCCCGATTAGTTAATTTAAAAATGTTAGTGCACTACGTATGAAGGTTGTCCGTCCCACTGGCTGGATTATCACACATTTCGGACGGTTTCATTGTGCGCTGTCCCTTCATGAACGCCCTGGATTGTGATTGAGATTGAATGCTTCCGTATTGAGCGGAATAAATCATGACGTGGAGTTGAGGGGCAAGTGTACTAGGTGACCACCGTGACGCCTAACACTACCATAAATTTCTACCCGCACAGCGAGACGACTGTCGAAATTCTGACCTCTGTATCTGCACATTTTCTGTCCCCCACTCGCAGAGGGGCAACTGGTTCATGAATTTGCGGAGGGTTAAATGGAGGTACACAATGAACACAGCCACGCAATTCCATCGCTGACGTAAGTTGTTCCTCCCCTCGTTGCGCCTTGTCCATGAGGGCAGCTCAGATCTGCTAGTAAAAGCTACAACCCCTCGTAGCACCCATCCACGCCTAACCATAGTCTCACATTCACCTTCATCAACCATTTAATACAACTTCAAAATCTAATGGTCCGGTCATTCACTCTCGCAGCACCAGCAGCATCACCATCAGGCTCGCCCGTCGTCGAGGAGGAAGAATTCTACTCGTCATGGTCGCTGTTTCTCGTGTGCATTCTCCTGATATTGTCGCTGTGGACGTCGTATTACCTCCAGATCAAGAAGATACGCGCGATTCATGAGACGCTGGTGTCGATTTTTGCGGGGATGTTTGTGGGGTTCATCATTAGGGTCGCGCCGGGGCATTTGATGCGGGAAATGTTGGTATGTGGTATTTCTCTTGGTACCTGAAGCGCTTTTGTGTGGAATGTGGTGCTTCATGGATGGTTGTTCATGGCTCATTTGGGCAAACCAATATTAATGGTCCTCAACTGTCAACGATATCGTCGATTTTTGTTTCCACTTGGAATGTCACTTTAAACACTAGACCTCCCCGTTAACCCTTTTCTTGTACAGACATTCAAACACACCCTCTTCTTCAACCTTCTCCTACCGCCAATAATCCTCAACTCAGGCTACGAGCTCAAGCAGGTACGTCAAACAACCAACCTCCTGACATCCCTCCTAACTGCCATCCTAAAACAACCACTCTTACTCCCCACAGGAAAATTTCTTCCGCAACTTCGGCTCCATCCTAACATTCGCCTTCCTCGGGACCTTCATCTCCGCGGTCGGCCTAGGGTACGCACACACACCACCTCCCCATCCCTTCCATCCCATCGAACCGCGACTGACGAGCTTCAGAATAGTGTGCTAGTATACCTTTACTCCCTCCTCGGCCTCGAATCGCTCAACATCACGCTCTTGGAGTGCCTGATCTTCGGATCGACGTTGTCCGCGACGGACCCGGTCACGATACTCGCGATCTTTAATCAGCACAAGGTCGACCCGAAGCTGTATAGCATTATATTCGGCGAGAGTCTGTTGAACGATGCTGTCAGTATCGTGCTTTACGAGTGAGTTTTTTTCCCAATAATTCTTTTTTCCCGCTTCGCCTAAATAGTCTTATTCGCGATGTAGGACGCTATCGCAGTTCCATGGGACCGAGATCTCCCTACTATCATTCTTCCACGGACTGGGCATCTTCCTGCTCTCATTCAGCTCCTCAATGGCGCTCGGCGTCGCCTTCGGCCTCTTCGCCTCCCTCACCCTCAAACACTCCTCCCTCGCGCTCTACCCCTCCATCGAATCCTGCCTCGTCGCACTCATCGCGTACACATGCTACTTCCTCTCCAACGGCCTCTCCATGTCCGGCATCGTCTCCCTCCTCTTCTGCGGCATCACGCTCAAGCACTACGCATACCACACCATGTCCCGGCGCACACAGCGCACGTCCAAGTACATGTTCGCCATCCTCGCGCAGCTCACGGAGAACTTCATATTCATTTACCTCGGCCTTTCGCTGTTCACGTCGCCGCCGTCTGGGTCGAAGGTGACGAGTTATTTTAAGCCGCTGTTCATCGTCATCACTACGATATGCGTCATCTTCGCGCGGTACGCATCCGTGTTCCCGCTCTCGCAAGCGATCAACTTCTTCCAGCGTCATGCGCGTGGGCAGCGCACCGAAGAGCTTCCATACGCATACCAAATGATGCTTTTCTGGGCTGGTCTGCGCGGTGCCGTCGGTGTCGCTCTCGCAGCCGGTTTCAGAGGGGACAACGCCGAGATCTTACGCACCACAGTGCTCGTCGTCGTCGTCCTCACCGTCGTCATGTTCGGCGGCACGACCTCACGCATGCTTGAGATCTTAGGTATAAGAACCGGCGTGGACGACGAGGGAGGAAGCAGCAGCGACGAGGAGGACGCTGTAGCCGCTATCGCCGCCGGCGGTCCTTCACGCGGTAGCGGTTGGCTGGGACGACGAACAAATTGGGGGGCGGGGTACACCGACGAAGAGGAGCGGTACGCACAAGGCCGCGCGCGCATCGGCGCGCACTACATGCCGCAGAGCTACAACCACCAAGCGCAAGCGGCGGGATCAGGATCAGGCGGACACGCGATGAACAACATCTTCTCCGCCGCGTCCTCCGACTCCCTGGAATCCGACAGCGGCGAGGTCCTTCCCATGGCGACACCACCACACACGCCCGGCATCGGCCACAACAGCAATCGACGATCGTCCATCCCCGGCCCAGGGACGCCAGGGGAGGACGGGAAGTGGTTCCAGGCGCTAGACGAACGCTACTTGATCCCGCTATTCTCGAACGCGACGGCGAGCAGGACGTTCCATGCGCGCCGTGCGCGGCGGACGGCGAGTGGTGGGAATAGCCCGTTGGCGGGTGTTAGTGCGAGCGCGAGTGGAAGTGAGGTCGGGACGCCGGTGGAGAGTGATGATGATCTTGGGGGTGGGGAAGGGGAGGGACGAGGGGAAGGGGGTGATGGTGGGAGGAGTCCGTGGACGTCGAGTCGGCCGCAGTTGACGCGGATTGCGTCGATCGATGAGAGTAGGCTTGAGCGGGGGCTTGCGAGTCCGGTGTTGAGGGGTTCGAGGGATGCGTTGTGACGTGTTTAATGAGTATAGATTCACGTTAGATATCAATTGCATTCAGCATTCCCATAAAACATCGCTCAGTGTTCCTATGAACGGCTTGATTATGTGATGGAAACAAACGCCAGTTCAGTACGTCTCATGCTTCGAATCTCACTTTTCAGACAGATACGCCCCATTCATTGGGCCCGTCAACGCACAGAATAATCATGAACTGTGTGCAGTGTACATACTCGATGAGCAGTCCTACGCCATTTCGTTATTTCTTTTCCTCGTGCATGATCCCCCAAAACTTATTCAACTCTGTTTCATCGAACCCCCCTACCGCACGGTGTTTGATAAGGCGACGAATGTGGTGCTTCACGGGTTCATCATGGGTATATATCTCCAAGCAAGCGCGAAGATATAGGCCCACAAGCGGGATGTAAACGCTCTTATTCAAGGTCCATTTTAAACGGTTTGTCAAGTCAATCTGATAATATGTATCGTCAAAAATTCTGAGGAAGATTCGAGGATTATCGCCATGGGTGAACAAATCGCGTTTCGGAGATCCTTCCACAAAAAGAGGAGTGAATTCCGAAGCAGCGGAAGTTAATATATTGATCACTTCCTTTATGTGGCTTGACGGGACGTAAACATCCGCTTCGTCGGACTGAAGAAATGTCAGAATAGCAGACGTGGAGCATGGCGAATTCTTCGTACCATGGTGCCCGTATGGTATTGCATGTCCAGTGCATTTCTAATGGCCCCCCAGCGTATGACTTCGGGGATAAGCCCACCGAATGCTTCGTATGCCGCTACCACGCCCTTTGCCTGCGCAACATCACGAACACGGGTAATGCATACGACAGGCAGGATTACTTACGATTTTCTTGAAATTGGGGTCTTGAATTAGACTGTGTTCAGAACATGTAGGTAACATGATTCGAGTCACTTACCCGATTCGCCAGACTCCGTGAAGTATGCGGGAGATCTGCCATGAGACTGGGACCCTTGGTCGCCAGAGGTAGGAAGGTTGTGGGACATGTCAAAATGATGATTTCAAGCCTAGCAAGTGTATTTATGTGTTTTCTATAATGCGGATAACTGGCACTGCAGCTTAGAATGCGTTTTGTCCATTGCACTGTTAGTGACATTAGTTGTCTTGAGCCTGTGGCGGGAAAGATAATCGGGCGAGATCACGGAGCAAGGATGGATCCAGTTAGGCTAGTGATGGACATTTAAAGTAAGGCAGAAAGGGTAACTTTGAAATTTAGGGATCTAAGCCATACCGCAAAGTAGCATATTGACCCAGCAGTGGTGCCACACCGGCCGAGGGGTACGATAAGGTCGGTAGCGGTCCATCCAAGTACTACCCTCACAACCAATGGCACGACAAAGATTGAGATTGACCTAGATATCTGGTGATGGTACTTGTTGTCATTTTAAGGGCGAAGTCGTGAACATTAGCGCAAAGATGGAAGCACATTGACGGCAGCACCTGTCATCTGGTAAACTGAGTGTAGTATGTTCCATTTGCGGTTGGTCAGAGTTTTCAGTATAAATGCGAGTTGGAAACTGACATAATTGTTATTCCGATCATGCAATTCTCTGGATTGCGCCGTTTGAGCCATTCGAAATATACTCCTTTAGGCACAGGCAAGCTTGACGATCCTGCGAGCATCCCGCCTTTGACCGGAGAATATGTTGAATCTTTAGTAATGTTTTGCAGTCGGCATCCTCAGGAAAAGTGACAGAAAAAGATAAGACCAGGTGACGTATGTAAGGTCTCGGCAAGATGGCACTGACTTGTATTGTGTAGCACGGGCACCACCGGTCACCCACGCCACCTAATGACCTCGCGGCGTTGGAGACCGCATGTGAGATGGGTTTAAGGCGTCGAGCTGCGGTGGCTAATATCCGTTCGAGGCGGCCGTTGCGTGTTCGAAAGACCTTTCTGACAGGTAACATTATGAGGAAAGCGATGGATGAAGGAAAACGCACTATGCGTGAAACGCAACCAGTAACGCTGTAGCCTCTGGCACACTGCCGTTTAGGAGTCTGTATTGTTCGGGGACAATGGTTATAAGCTCTGCAAGGAGTTGGGAGAGATTCCCTACAAGCTTGGAAGGTTTTTTAACTGCGGCACAGCCGGCTAAGATGGCAAGTCTGAGTAATTGAGAGAGGGTCAGTGGTTAGTTCCGCGTTCAACAAACAGTAAGACATACGGAATGATCAACGCGAGTTCCTCGAACCACTTATGAACAGTCGGCTTCTGCGGCTCTTGCCACTGCTGATCATGAACACCTGTCATTCCATCCCGAGAAAACACCAAGCGCCTCCGTGCATTTCGAGTTGAATTCCAGCGATCCTTGTTGCTGGCATCCAAAACGTCTTCGGCATTTTTCTGCACGAGAATGTGCTGTATCCTGAATGCAAGTTGGCTAGCCGCGAACAAGGCGCGTAAATGGGTGGGATCGGGGTCTATATTCTGGCCAGATGATTTCGTCGAAAGTGTGACGGCATTGTTTGTTTGGGACAAATAACACGCTCCTCAGTGTCCTCACTCGCGCAAGTTATTTCTTCTCTCTACATGTGGAATGCGTGCAAGCTGACGCAACGCGCGAAAGTGCAACCCAGTCGGTCTTGAGGGACAAGCGCGATGTGCAAACAGCTGATTGGGCTGGTTTAATTCGCACTTCACGGCGAAGGATAAGTTTGTATGTGTGGACTGCATCATCCCTCAGTTTTCATTGACCTGAGGCATCGAATTGAAGCATATGGACAATTGGTTGGGCTCACGATCTGTAATCAGCACGAGGTAGTCCCCAAGCATTATATTCGGCGAGAGTCTGTTGAACGATGCTGTCAGTATCGTGCTTTACGAGTGAGTTTTCCCAATAATTCTTTCCCGCTTCGCCTAAGTAGTCTTATTCGCGGTGAAGGACGTTATCGCAGTTCCACGGGACCGAGATATTCCTACTATCATTCTTCCACGGACTGGGCTGGGCATCTTCCTGCTGTCATTCAGCTCCTCAATGGCGTCGCCTTCGGTCTCTTCGCCTCCCTCACCCCTCTCTCGCACTCTACCCCTCCATCGAATCATGCCTACTCGCACTCATCGCCTACACATGCTACTTCCTCTCCAACGGCCTCTCCATGTCCGGCATCGTCTCCCTCCCCTTCTGCGGCATCACGCTCAATCACTACGCATACCACACCATGTCCCGGCGCACACAGCGCACGTCGAAATACATGTTCGCCATCCTCGCGCAGCTCACGGAGAACTTCTTATTCATTTATCTCGGCCTGTCGCTGTTCACGTCGCCGCCGTCGGGGTCGAAGGTGACGAGTTACTTCAAGCCGCTGTTCATCGTGATCACGACGATATGCGTCATCGTCGCGCGGTACGCGTCCGTGTTCCCGCTTTCGCAAGCGATCAACTTCTTCCAGCGCCATGCGCGTGGACAGCGCACCGAAGAGCTTCCATACGCATACCAAATGATGCTCTTCTGGGCTGGCCTCCGCGGCGCCGTCGGTGTAGCGCTCGCAGCCGGTTTCAGAGGGGACAACGCCGAGATTTTACGAACCACAGTGCTCGTCGTCGTCGTGCTCACCGTCGTCATGTTCGGCGGCACGACTTCCCGCATGCTTGAGATCTTAGGAATCAGAACCGGCGTGGACGACGAGGGAGGAAGCAGCAGCGACGAAGAGGACGCTGTAGCCGCTATCGCCGCCGGCGGTCCTTCGCGCGGTGGCGGTTGGCTGGGACGACGCACGAATTGGAGAGCAGGGTACACCGACGAAGAGGAGCGGTACGCACAGGGCCGAGCACGCATCGGCGCACACTACATGCCGCAGAGCTACAACCACCAAGCGCAAGCGGCGGGCTCGGGATCAGGCGGACACGCGATGAACAACATCTTCTCCGCCGCGTCCTCCGACTCCCTGGAATCCGACAGCGGCGAGGTCCTTCCTATGGCGACACCACCACACACACCGGGCATCGGCCACAACAGCACCCGACGATCATCCATCCCCGGACCCGGATCAGGGGCAGTAGGCGAGGACGGGAAGTGGTTCCAGGCGCTAGACGAGCGGTACCTCATCCCGCTATTCTCGAACGCGACGGCGAGCAGGACGTTCCATGCGCGCCGTGCGCGGCGGACGGCGAGTGGGGGGAATAGCCCGTTGGCGGGTGTTAGTGCGAGCGCGAGCGGGAGTGAGGTCGGGACGCCGGTTGAGAGCGACGATGATGTTGGGGGTGGTGAGGGTGAAGGAAGGAAGGAGGGTGAGGGTGGTGTGTTGTCGCCTGGGGGGAGGAGCCCGTGGACGTCGAGTCGGCCGCAGTTGACGCGGATTGCGTCGATCGATGTGAGTAGGCTTGAGCGGGGGCTCGCGAGTCCGGTGTTGAGAGGATCAAGGGATGCGTTGTGAGGTGTTCAATGAATGTAGATTCACTCTAGATAATATGCCCGATACATTCCTTAGGCGCCGATGCAATGGTAGCGCCACGACTTGGAAGTGACTGTGACGTCAACCCACCTTGCGTCCCAACTGTTCAGAAACCAGACCAAAGTTCTTATGAAGTGCAATCAACAGCTTTGAGCACACTGGACGTCTGTTGGCAGCGTGTTACTGTAAAATCTGCTCACCTGTTGCCTGCGAAAATTTCCCAAACAGGCGCCACATTGTGACCATCCCTACGTGAACCAGACGATCAAGCCAGTTCGACAGCTGTTCTAGGTGCGCAGCCTCATCGAGCTGGGGAAGTCCTCACTCAAGCTCTAGGCGGCGAAACATTGCGAATATTCATGATTTTTCCGTCTTAGCTTCTTTCCCCTCCTGACTCTCCGCAATAATCGTTTCTATGGCGGCGCCATCAGCTATGGAAAACAAATTGAAGCACTACCCAGTACCGAGTCATACCAGTATATGCACTGTAATGGAGGCACTTGGTTGGGGTCTGCCATGTGCTTGCTGGTCCGTCTTTCACCAGATATCTGAAATATACTGTATCTCTCCAAAAGGTTGACTATCGCTACATCGCCGGTGGTGTTGCCGAAATATACTCCCGCCAATATCCTATTCACCCACCTCAATTCGATGGCATAGCCGCTTCTTCATAAATCGCAAACGCTGTACAGTCCTACAAGACTGCCGGGCAGAGACTTATGGCCAGTCTTACTCCCCGATATGGTCGGGCCGCGATACTGCGGTGAAATGCAAGAATCTTTAATTCATCCATGAAAAAACTATGACTCCTCGACGATGACATGCAATCAATATTGTGATCACAAACAATTAACTGCTCTTTCTGTTCATTATTTACTCTTTCCATTGAATAATCTCTGATATCCATCTGGAGTCAATTTCCTTCAACCCTAGTCCTATAACTGCACGACGTATGAGAAGGCAATGAAGGTGGCACTTCATCATGACTTTCCTCCTATCGTTGCGGTATTCCTTTAGGCATGCAACAATGTGATGGTCGTTTATTTTTGGGATGGGAATATTGGGCTGCTTTGCCCAGCAAGCTAGGTCCGTACTACTTAGACAAAAATCCGCGGCCTTGTATATTCTGAGTTGGATCTGGATATCATTGCCAAATAAGAATAACTCATGGTCGTAGTCTGATGTTGGATGTGGGTTGGCGGAACGGCGGAACAGCGATCCTTTGGATGTCTTCTCAACAAAGGATGTGATGTCCGGTGGGAGCATGCAAACACCTGCTACTCTTGACTGTCGAAATGTCAGGGCAATCCACGAAAAGCATGCCAAATATTTTCGTACGACAATGACAGCTCGATGATCTGGATGCAGACCCACTCCATTCGTGATTGCCAGCCAGCCTGCGCCTTGCCGTAATGCTAGGTCCCAGAAATGCATATATGCACCGAGTAAGCCTGCTTCCTATAATATGTGATGATGAGCGCGGTTAATGTACATGACAGGTAGAAAGACTCACAACCCCCTGGAATCCAAGCGCTGAAACTACACACCAGTCAGAATGCGCAGGTAATTGATGGAAAATCAAATCACTCGCCATCCCCCGAAAGGTACACAGGGGAAAGGGCAGGATCCTCAGCGGGAGGAGAGTTATGGGACATCTTGAATTAATGACACCAAGTTGTAGTGGGCTCATTTATGCACCGATGGATGGTACATTTACACAAGTATGTCTGGCCATTCAGGTGGCGTGTTGCTAGTGCCATTGCATATTTAGTGGCGTTAGCTGGTGGATGGGAGGGTAGGTTTGGGGCGATTGCGGAACAAGGTTGTATCCAGTTAGCCAGTAAGGTGGGCCGTCCAAATTGACGCAGTGAGGCTAACTTTAAAACGTTCGTGAGGTGACAATGGCGGTTTTTGCGAGGAACCAAACGGTATCAGAGTAGCCAACACGCACAAAAACGTCGGTGACTGATCGCCGGAATGGAGGCTCGGTGATCGGCGATTTGTCATTGAAATTGTTAGGGAGCAAATTTGTCGTGAACGACGGTCTTGATTGACCGCTGGGATCTAGTACGAACGTGGGAAGGGTATTCGATGTCAGCGTCTCACTTTGAACCCAGTAAACCGAGTGCAGTATGTTCTACGTCCGGTTGTTGATCAGCTGGAAAGTAAAAGCACAAGACACCCACCCAATTGCTAATTCCGGTCGCCACGACGGCGATGACTGCCCTCGCGATCCACTGGTGGGACACGAACAGTTCCGTGATTGTACATGCCCGTCTGAGAGTTCTAGCACGTTTCGCAGTACTCGAGATTTCCAAACGCCATGCATATCGGGGATACGTTGTCGAGAGTCCAAGGAAGGCCAAGGGAATATCCGGTTCATTCGTGATCCAATTGGTTCGCAAAATACACTGTGGTGGTTAGTTCGTGATGATTATGCCAGAAACACAATTTCGACCTAGCGCACTCGTAAATATGCTAATATATTTGTCGTCCAATCTAACACACTTTCTCCGTCTGACATTAGCTTCCCGCATCGCTCAAAGAACGAGTCATGTCAAAACTCACATATTCAAAGTCTTAGTACAAGGACCAACGACCCACTCTCCACCGTCGTCACTATGCAAGACAAAGATAACCCTACCTTGCCATGATAAATGGTCTGACGAACATCCGTTTCCTCCGTTTATCTAACGATTTTTATCAGCGCACTGGGTGCTTTTGCCGTGTGGCGTCGGTAAAATCGCGTTTGTCATAATCGCAGGAAAGCCTGAGACGGGATCACCAGAGGACTTGCAATGACTGCTGATTGGACGCCGACTACTGTACCATTTCGAACTTCAGACACGCGTCACGGAGGGGTCTGAAGTTGAGGCTATACGAGTTTGGTCACGCGTCACGATGGGGTTTGAAGCTACGGTTTTGTGCTTCGTCTCCCAATAAGGCAATTTTTCGGCGCCTGCGGCGCTTTTTGAAGCTATATATGGGCATCGTCACGCCGGTCCGGAGCTTTGAATTAGTGAAGTTATAGTTGAAGTGGTCACGGTCAAAGGGTCATGAAGTACAGTTCGAAATGGTACAGTACCAAAGAATCAGACGAGAGGGCGTGGGAATCACCTTTTCTCGGATTTATTGGAAGAGACGGTTGAGAGGCACAGCGATAGAATCGGAATGTAGGACCAGGAGAGTTTGTGGACTCCCGGGGAGGGTTGGGGCGAGTACCGTGCGTGCAAGTGCGCCTTGGATGGTACTCGACGAACGCGAACGTCGCGCTCGTCCAGGTCGATGGGGAGTCTTTGTGCACGAGGGAGTCAGCGACTCTGCGGTGTCCTCGGCCTTCGGCGTATCCCGAGGCCCTATCACGTGATAAAAAGCTCATCCGCGATTCCGCGAGCAGATTTTCCATGACGATCCTGAACACCTTGCTGAACACCCATGATAAAGGGGCTGAAATATTAATGACAACTACGAACAGTCCTCGGCGCTCACTCTCGATCTTACCCCCCAACATCTCCAACACCTCTCACTCAATGGAACGCTCATCCGCCGATAAATCGCATGCTTGGATACTCTACTGTCAGTCTGTACATTGGCGCTCAAACTAAATCCATAAAGCTCTTTCGGATGCTTATTATAACGCCGCGATTGCGTACAGTGACGTACACGTACAATCTCCTTTCAATTTCATCTTAACTCCCCACTGGCAGCACCCTTTACAAAATTTGCCACAAACCAAAGCTGTTGAACAAATAACTTACTGCGCATCCCCATTCGCATGCACAGGCGGGATCGGCAGATGCGTAAGCGCCGCCATGAACTTGAACGCGTCGTCCGTATAGGGAGGGTACCGAACGGCAAGGTGTGGTTCCGCGCTGTTACGACGCCAAATGTAAACAGATATTAAGGAGAGAGATGAAAAGATGGGAGGAGACGTACGCAGCAGGCATGGTGATGGAACTTCGTAGATGCGTGAAGTCGTTGAAGCCGTATTTAAGGACTTGTGCTCCATCTATAAGAATTCACCAACATTAACGATATCACGCGGAGGAGAAGCAGAAGCAGATCGATGAAGAAAGGAAGGAACACGCACACCCAGACGGACCGACACCAGAGAACGGGATCTCGTTTACTGCGAGTTGCTGGAAGGTGTCGTTGAAGAAGAGACCGCCTGAGATCGTGTTTTCCAGGACTGCAATAAAGCGGTAATACGTCAGGGTTATCATGTCGTATGAAGAGGAGAAAGGGAGGGGAGAGGGACGGAGAAAGGTGACGCACTCTGTTTTCGAACTCCCTCGTTCTCTGAGAACGCGTACGCGGCGAGTGGCTGGTCACTAATAACACACGACGAATAAGAGCAGAAATAGGGAAGAAGAAGAGAATAACCCACCGAGCGTTAACGAAATCAACCATCTCCTGCACACTCTCAACGAGCACAACAGGCAACACGGGGCCGAAAATCTCATCCTCCATCAACGCGTCCTCTTCCACCCCTCCCTGAGTCGCATCACCAAGAACAACGACGCTCGGCTCGACGCTCAACTTCTCCTCATCCCACTTCCCCCCAATCTCGACTTTCCCCTTCGTGCGTTTAAGGAGAGACGTGATCCTGTTAAAGTGCGAGCGCGAGACGATGTGTGCGTAGTTCGGCGATGAGAGTGGGCCGCCGGAGTCGGAGGGGTAGAACGTTGTTAGGTGGTTCCGGAGGGATGTTAGGAGGGGTGGGAGGGTGGAGGGGGTGGTGAGGATGTAGTCTGGTGCTATGCATGTCTACAATTCCACCATCATCAATAATTAGCGAACGTGGAAAATACAGGGGGCTGAAAGAGAAGAGGAAGAAGAACGAACCTGCCCAGCATTCGTAACCTTCCCCCACAGTATCCTCTTCGCCGCCAAGTCGATATCATACTCCGGGTCGATCAGGACCGGGCATTTACCGCCCAACTCGAGTGAGACGGGTGTGAGGTGTTGGGCTGCCGCTGTGGCTACTATGCGTCCGATGCGGCCGTTTCCCGTATAAAAGACTTTTGGTTCCAATGATCAACATCATATTCTTATAAGTTATGAAAGAGCGGAGGAGGAAGGGAAAAAACGCACTATGCGCCCAACGCAACTGGAGCAACTTCGTAGCCTCCGCCGCACCGCCGTTGACGACTCTGTACGCGGATTGGTCGAGGTATTTTGGTATGAGCTCCGCGAGGAGTTGGGAGAAGTTGGGTACGAGCTCGGAGGGTTTGATGGCTGCGGGACAGCCTGCTGAGATGGCAGCCGTGAGCGATTGGAGGGAGAGGATGAGTGGGTAGTTCCACGGCCTGCAGAAATCATAGTAGAGTTAAATTAGTCAATAAAGCCGTATAAGAAGACGGAGGGACGCACGATATGATCAACACCGGCCCCTTCGGCGTCTTATGCACAGTCGGCTTCCACGCCTTCTGCCACTCCGGAACCTCGGGCGTCTCATCCTTGGACCACTCCTCCAAGCTCTTCGCAGAGATCAAGCACCGCTCCACGATCGGCCCCGTCTCGGCCATGTACACCTCGAACTTGGGCTTCCCGAGGTCCTTGTGTATGGCATCCGCGATGAGCTCGGCGTTTTCCTGCACCAGACGCGCGAGTTTGTGCAGTTGGGTGCGTCTGTAGGAGAGGGGATGGCAGGTTTTGGATTTGAAGGTTTTGTAGAGGAGGGCGTGGATCTAAAGAAAAATGGAGTCATTTGAAGAGAGCAGATGAGATGCGAGGATACATACCTGTTCGATCTCATCCAGAGGCGTGAACTTGAGCGTCGACGACATTAGGTGGTAGTGGTTTGATGGAGATGTGCCAGTGAGCGTGGACTGCGGGGTGTGAGTGTTTATATCACGTCGATCAGTACTAGTGTGGGGTAATCAGTTCTACCGTTTCAATATTAATTAATGTGGTACAGTGGGTCAGATTCCACGTACTGAATTACTACGAGGATTCCATGCGATCCCTGCGAAAGAACATCAGACCATCAAAAACGTTGCAAGGTAAGTAAGCCCGGCGGTGATAATAGTCACCGGAAGATCGGCAAGATCGTCATCAGTGATAAGATAAGTAAACCGTCCATCTTCCTGTCACGGTTGAACGCCACATTCACATCCAACACCACCTCTGAACGGGCCATCGACCTACATCGACCCTTTCGTTTCGACCCAACACTCCTCCACGACTCTTTCGACACCGTTCTCACCCCCGGCGTTCCTCGTTTACTTCTCAACGTGTGCAATTACGCACCGTAGAAGCCATCAGCCTCCTCCCTCAATATGGATAACCAACGTAGCCGTGACTCATTCCCTGCGGTGACCACTCATATTCTCGCAGAACATAAAGATGAGGTGTGGAACATTCAATGGAGTCACTGTGGGAGATATCTTGCCAGTGCGAGCAGAGACAAGACAGCCATCGTATGGCATATTGGGATGAGTCCACATATCGCTCGCGACCTGAGTTGTTGCACGACACCCTCCGCGTTATTTCTCAGCCTGAAACTGGGCCAAATACACGCGTCTGTGTTCCGGAGAAAATACTACGTGATCATCCCTACCCAGTCACCTGTCTAGCCTGGTCATTTGACGATTCCATACTACTCGCCGGCTCCGAAAATACCATCAAGATGTGGAACCCAAAGGTCAGACACTTATCTCCGTCGTGCTGCTTCCTCACCCTAAATGCGGAGCAAGCCAGACAGGTCGATGTCTCCATGCGCTTGACGCGTGTACAGAAACTATAACGTCCCTGGTGTGGTTGGTGGATGGGTCGGGCTTTCTCTCAGCTAGTTTGGATAGAAAGATAATACTTTGGGTGAGTAGGACCATTTCCCCCACTTTCCACGCGACACTGTATGCTCACGCCATTCCTCCAGGGAGCCGACGGGATACAGCGTGAAGTTTGGGGGACCGCAGTCATGCGGATCACAGACCTCGCCGTCACACCCGACTCCTCACGCCTCGTTGCTGTTGGCGTGCGACACCTGCCGCCATCCGAAAATAATTCTGCTGGCGGGACGCCGCCCACTGGCGCTGCGACGCAGGCTTACACCGTGGGACATGGCGATGTGGAGAACCGTCTAATAATATATAATCTCGCAACCAAGGAACAAGAAACGTACGTATTTTTCTTAGCCATTACTAACCATCAGTCCCCTTGTTTCCCTATGGCAGTGTTTTTCTTGTCACCACTTCATTACTGTACCACGGACATCGAACTAAAACTTTTACTACCGTATTCTCAGATCCATCCGCCTCGAAGGCGAGCTCACAACCGTGAACATCTCCCAAGACTCGCGGTACGCGCTGATTCACCACGCTCCAGACGTGAGATATATTACAACCGCTGTACCACCTCCATTGGCTGATGTTCTCCCATCGTTGATGATCAGGAGGTGCAACTGTGGGACCTGGATTTGGCACAGATGGTGCACAGGTTCACGGGCCTGCATCAGGGAAAGCACGTCATACGCAGCTCTTTCGGAGGGGCGGACGGCGAGTTCGTCGTCAGTGGCAGCGAAGGTATGTGTCTGTCCGTTTACCTTCCTGCTGCCCGCCTACCCGGCCCACTGACAATTCTCGTTGTCCCCTCATTACTCTCGGCACCATCCTTTCATTAATCTGTAACGGGACCAAGATGGTAAAGTGTATGTATGGAATCGAGATACGGCGGCACTACTTGCAGCCTTACCCGGGCACGGGGAAGGGAGGAGCGTAAATGCAGCGGTGTGGAATCCGAAGGACGAGCGAATGTTCGCGTCGTGCTCGGATGACGGGACGATTCGCATATGGGAGATTCCATCTTTATGAATGTGAATGGTGGAGGTGTCGGGTTGCCAATGACAAACAAAAAGGGAAAGGGAAATGTAGGAGCCTAGATGGATGAGATGGCACAGGATAAATCGTCAAATCTCTCACTTGTGGAAAAGCTACCGTTGGGCCTCATCGTACTCCTTTCTACAGGCTTACATTTTGCACCGCACCGTTGCGTACTAAGTTATCTACTCGCAGATACACTAACCACCGGTTGTCCGAGAGACAAATTGCGTTCGTGTGCCCCGTTGTGTCCGCAATAAGCCTTGGTGGATGTTGTTTTATTATCAGACAAAGTCAATCGACTGACCGTTCTTCGCGGAATCTCCAATATACAACAACTAGTAGTACAAACACCTGAATACACATACTCTTCCACAAAACCATTCAATCCCTCAATTACCATCCTTCCACGCATCCTCCCACCCAAGCGCACTCCGATCCCACTTCCCCTCCTTCTGTCCATGCGTCACCCACCCAAGCGTATCCATAACCACCCCCGCAGCCCTAACAAAAATTGTCCCATCCACCTCCGCCATACCCGCATGCGTCTCCTTCACCTCCTTCCCCTCCTTTCCATCAATAAGAGCAAAAGCACCAACAACTCCACCAGCCGGCGTCTCGCCATACATCCCCGCAGCGTAGTACAGCGTCCTAACAGCCTTCAGCACATGCGCCTCCGGCGCGTGCATCACACTCGCCACGATCGCGGGCCACGGGTTCGTCTGCCCTGGCTCGCGCGGGTCCCCCAACACACTCTCCCCCAACGACCCTGGCTGTTTCTCGCGCTCGACAGGCGGGTGCGGATATGCGGAATACGACATCAGCAAGCGCGGGTTGATGCGCGGGCGTCCCCTAATTGTGAGCCAGTAGAGCGCGAGGGCGGGTAAGATCCTCAGAAGCTGAGCCTTTGCGTCGGTGCTCGGGAGCGCTTTGAGCAGGCTCGGGACGAATATCGAGCTCGTGACGAGATGCATCAGGAAAAAGTCCAAGCGCGGCTTCCTTCCTTCCTTCCCGGTCCCAGCCAAAAGGAGGACGGCGAGCCAGATGAACTCCTCCGCCCTCTCGTCGCACTCCTTATCGGTGAGAGAGGAGGCGGAGACGCCCCACAGCGCTGAGAGCCGCGCGATCTCCTCGGGGCGCCCGGAGACCATGGAGATGTGTCGGCGCTGGCTTATGTTGAGGGAGGGGTTGTATGGCATCGGGGGTTTCATTATGTCGGAGTCGTATGCGAGCTTTAGGATCTGGAGGAGGGGGAGGCCGCCGTGTGTTGGGTTGCGCGCGCCTTTTGGTAGTGTGGTATTGCCGGCGGGAGATGGTGGGCTTTGAGTTGGGGAGTTGTCGTAGAATTCGGAGGGCATGGGGGCGGTGATGCATGTTTGTGCGAGTGCTGGGTTTGTTATTAGTATTCGAGATGTATTGGATGAGAAAAGGGGGCATACCAGATGCAACGATCATCGGTTGGTTAAACTCCACGCCATACTACGTAAAGTCACATTAGTTACTCTCACCACGCAATTTAAATCGTACACTCACCCCAAGATCGATGAACGGATGCACACTATAGAAAGAAAAACAGCCTCTCAGACTCTAGAACGCAAATAAAAGCAATAAGAGGTAGACGTACGCCCCACCAACGAGACGCAATAACATATCCGCCCCGTGTGCATTGGCCTTTTCTGTGAACAGATATTCCTCAAGTACGCTCGGCACGCCTTTCTCCTCGATCTCGCCTTTGAAGAACGCGAAGAATCCGATGTAGTTCCTACACAAACCACAAATGCGAATTCCAAACGTTAGTCAAATGAAATAAAACAATGAAAAAGCATGCGTACTTTTCGGGACCAAGATGCTTCGCCCAGTTGTCGCGCGTGATCGTCAGATCGAGAGCGCCGGTGATGTTCTTCTCTCTATCGATCAAGTTGATCGGGCTGAGCGATGGGCTTTCTTGGTCGTATATCTTCTGCAGGAGTGTAGCTGGTGCACCCATGTCGTACGCCGCGAGCAGGCTGTCACCGCATTCGTCAACAAAGCTTGTGATATTAAATCGAGAACGTACTGATGATTAAGGTGATTATGAAACCTAATAGGTGTATAGAAACAATGATGTTTCTCAAGATCTTCAGCCAGGAGCCGTTCGAGCGTCGTCTTAGTCTCGTACGTCGATCCTGGGAGGTGCAGCAAGCCTTGACGAAGGCCCGACATAGCTTGCCTCAGCGGTCCTATCGTCTGTGCCATCCGTATCGATTGATGTAGCTTGAACGTGGTGGTACAAGGGAGAGTGCCAGGAGTTCCACTCGCAGGTTCATCAGCATCTTTAAGGCGCGCACTTAGTAAGAGCCTTGTAATGGATGTGCGTAATGGGAGCCAAGCTTCAATTGGGACATGACGCCACGACTCCCGCTGACATAAGCGCTGAAATTTCCTTCCTTGACGTCTCTGTTGGGACCCTCGAAATCACTTTCTTTCCTTGACGCGAATGCTCCAGCGATCGCACAAGGTAACTTCTCTTATTATTTTATTTGAATGATGTGGTTAATGGGGAGTTGTAGGCCGCAGCACCGGTTGTTCGGCGATGGCAAGGCGCAGGATGTACCCGAGGACTTGCGACCGCCTCTGAGCCGTACGACGCGATTGTCATCGGCGGGGGTACGTACACTCGCTTTCAACCTTTAATGTTTGCTCATTTGGTGTTTCCGTAGGTCCGGGAGGATATGTCGCTGCAATCAAAGCGGCCCAGCTCGGTCTTCGGGTGAGTAAGCACCCGCCAGTACCATTTACATCTGCTAACACTTTCGCTGTAGACAGCCTGTGTTGAGAAGAGAGGGTCATTAGGCGGGACGTGTCTCAATGTCGGGTGTATCCCGTCAAAAGCGATGCTCAACAACTCACACATCTACCACCAAACACTACACGACCTCAAGAGCCGGGGTATCGACGGTACGTTCCCCCATTCTCCTTCTCTACTCTATCCGTCTCACACAGATGTCCAGTCTCCGGCGTGAACCTCAACCTCCCGCAAATGCTCAAAGCCAAAGACCAAGCCGTCACCTCCCTCACAAAAGGCATCGAGGGCCTCTTCAAGAAGAACAAAGTCGACTACATCAAAGGCACCGCCTCCTTCCTCTCCCCCACCTCTCTCCGCGTCTCCCTCCTCGACGGTTCTGGCGAGACACAGCTCGAGGCGAAGAACATCATCATCGCGACGGGCTCCGAGGTCTCGCCGTTCCCCGGGGGCAAGATCGAGATCGACGAGAAGCAGATTGTGAGCTCGACGGGCGCGCTGGAGTTGCAGAAGGTGCCGGAGAAGATGGTGGTTATTGGCGGGGGCATTATTGGGCTGGAGATGGGGAGTGTGTGGAGTCGTCTGGGTGCGGAGGTCACGGTTGTGGAGTTCCTGGGCGGTATTGGCGGCGTTGGTATTGATGAGGAAGTCGCGTGCGTTTGAGCCTCTCTTTTTTAAAAAGAAATTGCGGTGTTTGCTGACTGTGAGATGTAGCAAGCAGTTCCAGAAGATCCTCGCGAAGCAGGGCCTCAAGTTCAAGATGAACACAAAGGTCCTCTCGGCGGACAAACAAGACGGCAAAGTCATCGTCAAGACCGAGTCCGCCAAAGGCGGCAAGGAGGAAACCGTGCGTCTCCCATCTCCCCTTCCCCTTCCACCATCTGCATTCTCTTTCCACAATTCCATTCCGTTCGCCAATTCCGTTTCGTTCGCCAACTTCGTTTCGTTCGCCAATTCGTTGTTGCTAACTTCCATCCGAAAACTTTCCAGTTAGAAGCAGACGTAGTCCTCGTCGCCGTCGGCCGGCGCCCCGTCACAGCAGGGCTCAACCTCGAGGCCATCGGCGTCGAGACGGACAACAAGGGCCGCATCGTCATCGACGACCAGTTCAACACGAGCGTCAAGGGGGTCAAGTGTATCGGCGATGTGACGTTTGGGCCGATGTTGGCGCATAAGGCTGAGGAGGAAGGTGTGTCCCTTTCCCTTTTTCCTCTCTCTCCCTTGCCTCCTCCTACTTCCACTCACAGCTCCGCACCGCTAACACACACCGCACAAACAGGCATAGCAGCCGCCGAATTCCTGCACACAGGGCACGGGCACGTGAACTACGCCGTCATCCCCTCCGTCGTCTACACGCACCCCGAGGTCGCCTGGGTCGGCAAGACCGAGCAAGATCTCGTCTCCGCCGGCGTCAAATACAAGATCGGCAAGTTCCCGTTCTTGGCGAACTCAAGGGCGAAGACGAATGCGGATTCGGAGGGGTTCGTGAAGTTTCTGACGGAGAAGGAGACGGATTTGGTGTTGGGGGTGCATATTATTGGTGAGGGGTTTTTTCTTGAGTGTTCGGTGGTGACGCGCGGCATGCGTGGTCGTTCCAGAGTGCTCTGTGGCTGATTTCGACGAGAATACTAATGTTTCCTTTTCCTCAACCAGGTCCGAACGCAGGTGAGATGATCGCGTCCGCAGCGCTCGCGATGGAGTACAAAGCCAGCGCCGAAGACATTGGACGCACCACGCACGCGCACGTACGTTCCCTGCACACCTCCTTCGCTTCCTTATGTATTCATACTAACCTCTTTTGTTTCGAACAGCCGACGTTGAGCGAAGCGTTCAAGGAAGCGGCAATGTCTGCATATGGTAGCCCTATTCACTTCTGAACCCTCCTTCGTTAGCACACCTATAGCCCACACATCGGGATGGCTTCTCGGTGTTCTTGCTTCATGTAACGAAAAGGGGAAAATGCATATTCACCTCAGTTGCTATAGAATGAATTTACCTTAAAGTTCTGTTGAGGATATTCCTGACAACTGCCTGATGTTAAGGAAGCTTATTTACCAGTCAGAAAGGAGGTTTCATAGTATTTGACTACAGTATTTACATGAAAGGTGAGGTTATGGAAAGGTGCAACACATTGTCAGCTTCAAGACTAATTACAATTGGCCAAACCAAACTAATCACTTGTCTGAGGATAGCTATTTAATGCCTCACCAAATCACATTCACAAAATTGAGATGCAGAACTTACCATTTTCCTCAGATGGTTGGAGTTCTACATTGCTCCCATGATGTTCCACATTTGAACTTGGTAAAATCTATCTTTGTAGGCCTCCCACCTATGATAAGTTTATTCCTTGGCCAGTACAATTGAGATCGACTCCAATATGGCACCCAGAAAAGATGTTCCAAAGATGGATTGATCATCCATCCATCATTATTTAAAGTTGAATCATCAGTAAAACATGTGAAAGAGGCAGAAGGGGATAAGTCATGTGTGGAGGCAGAATGTGAATCTGGTAATTGATTGACAGATGATATATTGTCAGACAACTGAGAAGCTGTTATAAATCCCTAAATTATGACTATTGGTGTATATTACAACAGTAGTCTACGAAATACGAAAGCTATTTAATATTCTAGACTACTGGAGATC
>ML170288.1:32473-60384 GCA_004355085.1 Rickenella mellea | reverse complement strand
ATATATCCACAGTGGCCTGTAACTACAGCGTCTGATACATCAGCCCTTTGCTGTAACTACAGTGTTGGGATATATCCCCCTGCCAGGGTGTGGTGTGAATACTACCATTACAAGTCAGGAGAAATACGTAGAAAATCGCCCAAAATGTGATCCATAAAACACCCATAATTTGGCCAAAAATCAACTGCCAAGCCCTCATGGGTAGGGTGGTGAAAGGGGACATATTTCGGGTTATAATCACCAAATTTGCATACCCAAAAGACGGTTGATTTTCGCTCAGCAATAGTAATTTTCACCACTCGAGAGGGTAGTTTTCAATACCTATTCTGGTGATTCAGGTGGTGAAAATCACCAGCACGGACCTCTACAGTGCTTGGAACCACCATCACCAACACTGGCACCCCTGGGACCCCGGCAGCAAAAGCCGCCAAACCGATCAATCACCGCTTCTCTCCAATCAAAAACACTTAGTATTAATATCCTAAACTACGTAGACCCACTGTCTGAAGTAAATACGAACGATCTGAGACGTCGGCGCCTCCACCATGGCTGGCAACGACAATTCAACCACATCACGTGCATCAAACACAAGCGCTACGAAGGCACAAACCAAATCAAGCACGTCGGCGTCTAGTACAGCGTCTAATGCGAATCGAGACGATTTGGGAAAGATAATCAATGCATTGAGCACAGTTGAGTCAGCTAAAATCTATCTTATCGAAAAAGGATATGCCACTACCGGACAGGAGTACACTCCCGCATCACTAAGCACCACGTTAACACAGATCGCACAAGCCCCTTCCGCCACACTGAAAACTCTCAAAGAAAGCATTCGCGTCGTCGCCGTCCTATTGCAAGACCTCTCTGACAGAAAAACCGCCGACTCTATTCTCACGTACATCACCATTGGTCTCAGCTCACAACTCGACAAACTTCAGACAACATCGGAAAAGATATCCGAATCTTCGGAAAGCTTGAAGAGTGTCTCCTCCGACATCCACTCCGCAACCTCAAACCTCGAATACGAAGCTGAACGAATCACCAAATTCGTGGACGAACTACATGTCGACACCCGCAAGCTCATACTAAACATAGAAGCGGCTACCAGCGATCTCTCCACTACGGCAACTGCTCACCCAATCACCTCAACTGAGACGAACATCCCCGCACCACCCACTGCTACCTACGCCTCCATTCTCCAATCCCAACTCCCACCCGACCACCTGACCACCATAGCCCGCAGTCAAAGCCAAACACACCAAGTACTCGTCGACGTCGCACCTGGCATAGCAACGAACGGATTACAAGCACTCGATGAAGCTACGCTCGTCTCTAAGGCAAACACGGCACTCGACCTGATGGGCATCCAAGCAGAAGACAAACCAAGCAACACTTCGTTCCTTGCCGCACGCCGACTGAAGAATGGTGGAGTAGTCTACAACATGTCCTCACCCACAGCAGCAGCGTGGCTAAAAACCAAGGACGTCATGAAAGCTTTCCTTGAAAGCTTCGGAGGTACGTCCATCATCAAGGATCGCGCTTACACAATCATCGCAGAATTCGTTCCCGTAACACTGGACCTGGACGACGTCAATGCATGCGCCGAGATAGAAAAGGACAACAACCTTCCACCACTCGCCATCCTCTCGACAAAATGGATCAAACCCGTGCACAAAAGATCGCAGACCCAAACCACGGCACACCTCATCATCGCACTCAACACACCCGAATCAGCGAACCATTTCCTACGACACGGGGCTTATATCAAAGGTAAAAAAGTCTGGGCTCGAAAACTACTCCAAGAACCGAAGCGGTGCCTCAAATGCCAACGAGCCGGATCCGACCACCTCGCCAATGAATGCAAGCTAGAACACGACATCTGCGGAAACTGCGGAGAAAAACATCGCACGAACACCTGTCAGATCAACGACCCCGACCACTACTTCTGCGTCAACTGCAAACGACACGGCCACGCAGCATGGGACCGCCTCTGCCCAAAATTCATGGAGATCAGCCATCGCTTCCTCGCTCGCAACCCGACCAATAAGTATAGATTCTTCCCGACTAACTCACCAGATACCTGGGAACAGATCTTACCGCCCAACCACCCGGACTCCGGAATACGACCCAACTCAGTTCATCGCAACCCCTTCACATTAACTGACGCAACAGACGGCTCGCGACAATGGTTCCCAGGACAGGGTTGGTACGCAGGTGGGGAAAGAGGACAGGGTGGGGGTAAAGCAAAGGAACACCGAACGGCTATCGACCATGACCAAAACCCAATTACTAACAATCAGAAAAATCGACTCTCCCAAGCCAAACTCAGCAAATACCTACCCGACCGCCGCCAATCGCCACCACCACCCACATCCCCGGACGCAACATCCGACATCGAGGAGCAACTTGACCCACGCACCCTCAATCATGATTAACACACCCGACGACCAAGACACCGCGCAAATCAGAATCTGGCAGCAAAACCTTCGCAAATCCCTCGACGCCACCCAAGACTTCCTAGAATCCCTATCTGCCGACAAATACGACATCGCACTGCTCCAGGAACCTTACTTCGACACTGTACTCAACCTCACGCGCTCCAACCCAAACTGGACAATAATATATCCCCCTCGACATCACGACGATCCCGAAAGGACCAGATCAATCATCCTCATCGGCGCTCGCATCAATACTGACACCTGGGCCCAAATAGAAGTCCAATCACCCGACATCACAGCAGTTGAAATTAAAACAGACGGCGCTAAGCTTCAAATCTATAATATTTACAATGATTGCTCTCACTCACGCTCACTCCAGGTCTTAGACCAACACCTAGCCAGCTTCCGCCGCGCCAACGAAGGCGATGAACAAGAGCATCCCACCCACTCTGCCTGGTTCGGAGACTTCAACCGCCACCACCCACTCTGGGACGACGTCAGCAACGCGCAACTCTTCACCGCTGACGCACTCAACAAGGCACAAATACTCCTGGATCTTGTTGCCGCCTATGACATGTCAATGGTTCTCCCACGCGATATCCCAACGATAGAGAACACGGCAGGCGTCTGGACGCGACCCGACAATGTATTCTGCAGCCCCGACCTCATCGAAAATTTCATAGAATGCAACACCGCGCCAGAACTTCGACCAATCATCACGGATCACCTCCCCATCATCAGCGTCATCAACATGAAACTCAACCGCACCATCTCGCCGCCAAAACATAACTACAGAGCTGTCGACTGGCCGAAATTCATGGAAGAACTCGACACCATACTCAGAAATCTCCCAGAACCCCACGAGATCACAACCGAGCTTGAGTTCTACGATACACTGCAAAAACTCACTGACGCAATTTCCCAGGTCATTACCAAACACGTCCCACTATCCAAACCCAGTGCATACAGCAAACGTTGGTGGACCACCGAACTCAGACAAAAGCGAGACAGCACCCGGAAACTCGCAAAAATCTCCCATCGCCACCGTTCAAACCGATTCGACCCAGCTCACAACAACTTTCGCGTAGCTCGCAACGAGTACACCGAAATGATCCGCAAAGCAAAGAAGGACCACTGGGAAGAATGGCTCGAGAACATCGACGATTCAACCATCTGGACTGCCAACCGCTTTGTATCAGCAGGTGGATCTGACGGCAGCAGGGCAAGAGTACCATCACTAAAGGTAACAAACGCTGACGGAAACCACACCCTCGCCAATGACAACACCAAAAAGAGCGCAGCTCTTTTCGATGCTTTCTTCTACCCTGCGCCAGACAATATTGACATTCCTCCAGACTTCGTATACCCCCCGCCAATAGCCGACAAATTTTGGGAGATCACTGACCAACAGATCCATCGCGCCATCCGCCGACTTACCCCGTACAAAGCGCCAGGACCCAACGGCATCTCGAATGCGGTTTACACCCACAATCGCACACTCCTCGTCCCGCATCTCGGTCCAATCTTTCGAGCAACATTCAAGCTTAAGGTGTACCCCGACCAATGGAAAACATCATCAACCATCGTACTCCGCAAGCCAGGAAAACCCGACTACACTGTCGCCAAAGCATACCGACCCATAACGCTTCTCGACACCATGGCAAAAATTCTATCGACATGCGTAGCCGAGGACCTATCCTACATGGCAGAAGAGCACGGACTATTACCGGACAACCAATTCGGCGGACGCCCAGGTCGGTCTGCCACGGACTCATTGCATTTGCTAACAAAGTTCGTCCGTGATGCATGGCGCAAACGCCACGTAGTCTCGGCGCTCTTCCTCGACATCAAAGGCGCCTACCCAAACATCGTCACCAAACGCTTAATTCACAACATGCGCAAACGCCGTGTCCCAGCTGAATACACCGATTGGATTGAGAGAAGACTTGCAGACCGACGAACTGTGCTCTGCTTCGACGATTACCGATCAGAAGAATTCACAGTTGGAAACGGAGTTGATCAGGGCTGTCCCATTTCTCACATACTTTGTCAATATTATGGCGCTGATTTAATCGAAGGCAGCAACACCAAAAAAGGCGAACTAGGTCTTGGATACATCGATGACACCGCACTCATCGCCTCCGCCCCGGATTTCACAGCAACACATGGTAAGCTACAAGACATGATGACAAGAACCAACGGCGCCATTCAATGGTCAAACGAACATAACTCATTCTTCGAATTCGACAAAACTGGCCTGGTAGACTTCTCAAGGCGACGCACACCCAACCCCAACGGACCAGGAACCGTTCCCATCCCCCGACCCCCCCTTGTCATTAATAATCAGACCATCACTCCCAAATTCTCGCACCCATTCCTCGGCATGATCATGGACCAAGAACTCCGATTCAAAGAACACTCAGCACGCGCAATTGCTCGAGGAACCAGTTGGGCATTACAATTCCGCCGGCTCTCTCGGCCTTCACGCGGGATGGCCGGTAAAGGCGCCAGAAAGCTCTTCCTGAGTGTTGCAGTTCCTCGAATGCTTTATGCTTGCTCAATTTTTCTAAAACCAGGCAAACCGGGCATCCGTGGCATTCGTCGCGGGACCGGCTCGATAGGATTCATCAAGAAATTTGCTCGCGTACAACGCATCGCCTCTCTCCAGACCACGGGAGGAATGCGCACCTCTCCAAACGATCTCCTCGACGCACACGCCAACCTCCTCCCTGCATACCTCCAGATCAACAAAGCATGTTACGTATCCGCCCTTAGACTTGCAACAGTATCCAAGGCGCACCCACTCTTCAAGCACGTTCGGAGAGCAGCAAAGCATTACGTCCGAAGTCACCGCTCACCGCTACACGAGATCATGCATGCATACCACCTCGAACCCGACAAAATCGAGACAATCGACCTCATCCGACATTTCCCAAAATACGAAAAATACTTCAGCTCAAACATCGCATCAGACCGTGACAAGGCCATCGAAAATGACTTAAACAGCAACACTCAAATTCGCATTTATTCGGACGGTTCCGGTCTAGAAGGAGGAATTGGAGCGGCAGCAGTTTTATGCCGCGACGGAAAAGAACCCCGCTCTCTACACTACCACCTAGGATCTGACAAACATCACACAGTATACGAAGGCGAAGTCGTCGGAATGATACTAGGAGCGCAACTACTCAAAACCGAACGGAATGCCAACAACTTGGAAGCCACGCTAGGTGTTGACAACCAAGCTGCTATTATTGGAACTGATTCTTTCAAACCAGCACCGGGACACTACCTAATCGACGAATTCCTAGACACTGTTCTGGAGGCACGCATGCAAAACGGAACCAAACTCACAGTCACCTGGGTACCGGGACACGAAGGAGTAGAGGGGAACGAGATAGTGGATGGAAAGGCAAAAGAAGCGGCAAAAGGAGCATCGAGCGCGCGCAGACTGCTACCAGAGTCACTGCACCAACCGCTACCTCACAGCAAAGCAGCGCTAAAGCAGGACTTCGCGTCCTCACTCACACGAGAGTCACGAGATTACCTAAAGGAATCCCCTCGATACGGGAGAATCAAACAAATCGACGGCACCATCACATCACCCGGGAAATACCTTCGTCTCGTTTCCTCCCTCCCGCGTAACCAAGCGAGCTTACTGTTCCAACTTCGCACGGGACACGCCCCACTCAACAAACACCTCTCCCGCATCAACCGCGCAGACTCCCCTAAATGCCCGAAATGCAAAGACCAGGAGGAGACGGTCATGCACTTCTTACTCAAATGCCCAGCATACGCAGCACAGCGCCTCGTCCGAGACCGCACATTGGGACGCGCATCGAGAAATGTAGCATTCTTACTGAATCACGGGCACGCCCTCAAACCACTCTTCCAATACATCGGAGCCACCGAACGCTTTAAAGAGACTTTTGGAGACGTCACCCCCGCCAGCTGATACCGCGCTCACGCGACCAGTCTGACTCTGATCTACCTATTCCTCTCTAATTTTTTACTTTATTCACACAGCTGTAATCTTCTTGACTCCTCATTCACAAAGGTCTCTTACCCATTGGGCATTGTTTTTTTCTTGACCACACCCGTTCCATGGAGACGTTCGAACCGCATTTTTAACCGCATGTATTATCTAACATAGGGCATTGCCCCACCGGATAACAAACGAGGATTCAAAAAAAAAAAAAAAAAAAATCCCGGCGTTGTTAATCTCTGTTTCGCGCACTGATTGCCATCAATTTACGCTGGTGCATACAAATGGCGTAAGTCCGAAGTGCCCGAGTCCGACAGCGGTATCCTCATCTTCTCCACCTACGTGTTCTACATCGTCGTCTTCTACATGGCGGAACTGGTCTGTCATCACTGCGTTTCGGCCCTCGATCCCCGTTTGGGGTGGTACTTAAATTCTGGCTTAGAGCTTAACAACAATACGCCTGAAAGGTTTGTTCGGCCCATGAAAACTCGTCACGATCGGTTGGCGCGCTGGACATTCCGTGCAGCCTACCCCTGAGCGCATTGTACGGGTAGAATAAATTTCGACAGACGGACATGCGCGATTGTGAAATTAGTCGAGAACGGAGCAAGAAAAAATGGGATGGACTTTTAGTGGTGCACAATAATAATGGTGGTAATAAAACACTCACGATGATGATTGAGCGAATCCATATCAGCGAATTGTTGTCGACAGCCTTGACAGGTATACGATCCGATATTGTGATGGCGGAGTTCGTGGCGCTTGCAATCAAGCTGTCGCGAGAATAATTCACCACACCCTGGCCACTCGCACTTAAAGGGTTTCTGCCCAGAATGAGACTGCATATGAACTACAGCAAACGTTAAATTAGCACCCGTCCACACACGAAAGCTAAGCAATGAAGTGAAATGAGATGACACAAACCCCTCAGATTGAAATGCCGTACGAACGTGCTGCCGCATCCATGCAACGGACATATGTACTTCGCCTCCAGCCTTCGAGCATCATCCGTCGGAAACCTTTGGCTCGCCCAGTGTATCATTTCCTGCATCGTCATCAAACCACGCACAAGGACAGCTTGAACTGGCACACCCACATCATCTTCATCACCCGAGAGTCCAAGGCTGCTTGTTGCGTCTACACCACCCGTGTGATCTGTGAAAGTTTAAGGAATCAGCAGTTCGTTCAACATGAAATCGCCATGTGCGGATGGAGAGAAGAGCGCCGTATCGCCTGGAATACTATTGAAGCCCGCAGAGGCTGTCGAGTTCCAGTCCCTTAGGTACGGGTTCCTCGACGAGCGTCGTTGAACATGTGCGCCACTTTCGCTCGTCGCGCGTCGATGATGATCAGCGGGAAAGTGAGAAGGCGTATGGTAACTTTTCATTGTCGTCATTAGGGAGATCACTGAAAGACATACCATGATTGGGTGCTTGTTGCCGATATTGCAGAGGGTGCGGGGCGATAAATCCAAATGAGAATGTCGCTAAGCGAGGTTCCGCATTATCGGCATGTGAGAGTGGGGACGGAGCGTTGCGGTATGTCAGCGGTTCACCGGATTGTCCATAACGGCCTGGCATCGGTTGAACTTGGAATTCAGTGGGCCAACCGATTCTTGCCTCTGCGCCTCCATTCGATTGGTCAGTAAAGAAGTCATCAGGAAGATTTGGTTGTTCCGTCCACTGGTTTTGTACTCCAGAATCGCCAAAGTCGTGATTTTCTGGCACCTCTGATGGCCCAGAGCGCGCAGGGTTAACCAACTTGTCGGACGCCTGAGGTTCCGTTGCCTGTCGACCGGCGCTCCCGTCCTTTCTAACAGGTGAATTCTTGGTGGTAATCGTCCCACGATGTGCTGGTGCTTCCTGCGACGTACTCGAGTGAGTGTCTATTTTGATAAGCAGCCATATCCCAATGATACCTGTGCAATTTGCGAGAAATAATTTTCCGGGAATCCGTTCTTTTCCAACGATGCTCGAGTGACTATGGAGAAGTCGTCGCAGTCGGTTGCTTCGCTTGCCGTGGTCCTTCCACGCTGGTCAAAATATTGCCTCAACTGATCAATGGCCGGTCGTTGAGATGGTTCGGTAACTCTCTGGTAGAGGTCCATCAACATATCTCTCGGAGAAGCAAGAGAAGTGAGTACTCGAGTACACACCCTGTAGATCCGTAGTCCGTTCGTCACTTCAACGCACTGGCACCCGTTCGCATCAGCTTCTGTAGTCAAGCGCAGAAATTTGTCTACATCTCGTCTCCACGTCGAATGTTCGTTGTCAACGCTATCGCCGCCCGTCGCATTTAAAGAACTCGAGAGTTGAGTCATGGCGGTCAATGGTTGGAAACGTGCCGTGATGGGACCTCTCACAGTCCGCAATTAAGCGCCCGTGAGTCGTGTCGGGTGAAGTAAGTGCCCATGGATTGGTGACCAGATCGAAAAAGAATTTTAATCTGAATTGACTTGGCTGGTACTCGTTGAAGATACGATAAGCACCCAATTAGCGATTCAGAGGCAAAAAAAAATGGAAAAGAAAGGAAAGTGATTAGTCAGCAAAATTGTGGACTCGTCAGCCTTGCCAACTGAACGCATAGCACACGGCCTGTCCTCACTCTAACCTCATACCAACCATGCCTGAATCATCGACGACTATTAGAAGAGGCGCAATCGCTGCAACCCACGGACCCGAAACGCGCCGAGGGCATCTATCACCAGATCCTCAAGCAGAGTTCGGGTGCGTCGTCCCTTGCTTCTCCTTTCGTGTGATGGTTTTGGAGGTCTGACGTGTTGGTATAGGTGGGTTAGATGCGAAAAAGAAGCAGACGGACAAGTTTAACCCCGAAAAAGAGCAGAATTTGCGGAACCAGGAGGTTGCGCTCGTTAAGCTGTGGGAGCTGTATCGCGATGGGAGGTGTGTTCCTCCCTGTCCTTTTACCCGTCTTCATGTTGGAAGTTGACTGGGTGCATGGTATATAGGGACGCGAAGGCGCCGAAGGGCCTAACGCAGGCCAACCTCCTCTCGGTTCATGTCATCAACAGCCAAAGCGAAGACAGCTGAGCTCGGTATGTTTTTGCCTTCGCTCTCGCTCTCCGTCTTTCTTCCCTTCAGTTATCACATGTATGTATGTATGTATGAGCTGACGTTACGATGACCAGACCGCACCCTCCTCGACTTCTTCAACTCCATCCCCAACTTCAAGGAGACACCAATGCGCCATTGTCTTTCCAAAACTGACTGGTATTTCATGGTGAACACATAGAAATCGTCAGCGATGATCAGTGTTTGTGGCAAAGACTCTGTTGCAGGTAATGGTTCCGGGCTACACCTTCTCCCATGACGCAAGTGGCCAGAGCTGGTCACGAGCCTAGGTCCTAAGCCTATTAGGCTTGACTCTGACCGCGCTAAATCGGCTGGAGTTTGCTAACAAACCACCACCATGTTCACCGACTGGAAGGAAATATCGCTCTAAACCGTCTGGTGTATTGTATGTGGAATTCTAGTCGTTCTTGACTACACGGGACTTACCCTCTTGTAGAATTTCACTGTCAAAAACTCAAATTCGGACGGTAGCACTGACGCCTCGTATTGCGACGTTGGATACTTTACAAAGGAGTCATATCCATGCACAGAACGACTCCTCGGCGCCGAATTTCCTGGTTGAATGTACAATGGACCCCGGCGGGTCGGACGCATTGTTCGTGATCTCACTCCTGTAGCTCCTCACCGCGTCTCGCGTATGACTATGCCATCGGCGGACAAGACTCACGGACTGGTGAGACAGGTTGACGACCTATTTTTTCCTGACATGAGAAGAAACCGGAGTGAGCTAGGTAGCTCGAACACGACACGCTATCCAGTGAGTCGAGCAGCACTAGTTCCACGCATCTCCTAATTACGGAGTTAGTCACCTGGATTGGGATAAACCATTTTGCGAATGTTCCGTCAATATTCGAGGTCGGCATCTGATCGACGAGCTTGACCACCGAGGGAGGGCGGAATTCGCACAATTCACTCACGGGCCGTCTTTGAAACGACTCTTTAGGACGCAAGAAAATTATGTGAGAAAGGAGTTAGAAACTTCCGCTTCATCGACGTCCCGCCACCTCACAGAAGCGCAATTCTGCATGTACGTCTACGATCGCTGTTCCTTTTCCTACACTAAATACCGTCATTTAATTAACTGTCAACTCCTATTCATAGTGGGAGAACAGCTCGCCTCTAACTTCGCCGCCATCTTCGAAACATGGAACAAGTACCTCAGGGCTGAAGCATCGTCATTCTCCGAGCGACATAATGATGCGACGACGATGATATTTTCTTCTTGGAACCTTTCTTCTCAGTTTTCGACAAACCAGAGACACGGATTTTCGCGCGCAGATGCAGTGAGGAATGGCGAGAAAATATAGGTAGATAATTTGCATCCGACATCGAAGATGCACGGGAGAATCGCGGAGGAAATGCGTTCTTTCCTTAAATCATGTTTTTACTGAAGATCCGGCCTTTCCTCAGATGAATTGGTCAAGACTTTGCGTTATGCATAGATTTTATTCTGGCATTTATATACGGGTATGACTTGAATTTTTGTTGGACAGATAAAATCACATAGTTTTGAAAGTCGGGAGTACCACTGAACTTGAAGGGTTCGTTCTTGTTGGACACTGGCAAGTCGGTACTACTGTACGCGGTTAGTTTACATGCCAGTGAGGGAGAGAACAAGCACAACTATCCGAGCGTGGTTCTAGAGGGCTAAACGTGTAGAAGTCGTCTTTGGGAGGTTTTGGCAAATATACCTCAAGGATGAACAGAGCTTGGAACAGAACATGAACTCGCAAAACGCCAGTCGGAGTTGGGGAATTCGATTAAATTCACACGCCACTTTCAGGCGCTTGCCAGTGACACAGCCCGTGTGAGGTGTCGTAACGAATGATTCCGACCATTGCCCCACCTTCCGCATTCTTTACCGATAATGAGCAAAAGCAGTGGCTCCGAGCGGTCAACATGGAAACAGGATATGGATGAATTTCTACACCTGATCGCAGAAGTGGACGCCAAAATGTGCGTTGCGATCTCCGACGGAGTAAAGATCTACAAGGTTTGCATTCCAGTGCTAGCCGTTCAGCACCTTGGAAATTATTTAAATGTTCCTCTTACCAGAGAGATTTGGCATTCATTTACGCACAGCTTCAGATCGGCTATTTCAACTTTGAATCTGCGTGCGATCACCTTATTATACTTCGACCGAGCGGTCTATGATTAGGCTCCTTCATTATCAGATTTTTCGATCGCTTCTCCAACGAGTGGACGCGGTGGAATTCTTTGGACGTGATTCAGTCGTTGCGTGAGCACGACGTAATTCGCACAACCCTTTGGGAGTTCCTTCAAATATGCGATGCGCCGAACCAAATTGTCAGTCGTCATCTACGTTTTCTAAGAAAGCTCGCATGAAGTTTGGGTTCTTTCTGTGTAGACACCCATGATCTGAGGACACTACTTGAGGCAAATGCTTGATCGTGACGAAGCTGATATTAGGTTCCAAATTCAAGATATCGCGATCGATCAGTCACAGCGACAGCTACTTTTAGAGGCATGCCTGGAGAATCCAGCGCCGCTTGTGAACTTGCTTCAAATGGTTTCTCGTCCTGTCATTTAATATTTTCCTGCCATCTGACTACCTTCAAAGTTACTGGATCTCGATTCTGGCTCGAGCGGGTCAAACAGATTACTTGTTCGGATGGTGGCATGGCTGGCAATGAAGACTGGGACATATCCAGACTGCCTCACGGTGTCACAAATTCGATATTTAGGAGACCATCCCGTATCTGGAGGAGGTTTCGCGGACATCTGGAGAGGCGAATTGATTGACCGCCCAGTGGCTCTAAAGGTGTTAAGGGTATTCTTTAACGATGCACCTAAGAAGAAAGAGACGGTATTCCAGGTTAGATTTTCTACTCATTGACGCGATGCGAATCTCTTACCTACTCACGCAGAATTTTGCCCACGAGGCGGTAGTATGGCGACAGCTCAGACACAAAAACATACTTCCATTCTATGGAATATTCAAGGGCAGCGCGTCATTCGACCGCTTATGCCTGGTTTCCCCTTGGATGGAAGCTGGGAATATCATAAACTTCCTCAAACATTCACCTGATAGTGATCGAATCTCCTTGGTATTTTCATTTCTTTATGCAGTAGATGATATTGAATAATGTTGAACATGCGGTGACAGTTGGGAGACGTCGTTGACGGCCTGAGATACCTCCACGAATTTGAGCCCACAGTGGTCCATGGCGATTTGAAAGGGGTATGGTTGGCATTCTATCCGCGATAATCGTGTACTGAGGACATCCAGAGTAATATCTTTGTTACACCTGCACAAACTGCCTGCCTTGCGGATTTTGGACTCACCCGTTTTCGCAATCCACAATATTCTTCTGGAGAAAGCACGACTGATAGTTTGAGAGGAACAATTAGGTGGCAAGCACGAGAATTGCTCGTTCCCGACGATGACGGCAAGGTCGCACGCCCCAGTCGAGAAAGTGACACATACTCATTTGGATGTGTGTGTTTGGAGGTAAGCCGTGATCTTGCCCATCGCCGATCTTCCCCTGAGGTGAATACTCTTAGGTCATGACGGGTAATGTTCCATTTAGTGAGCTCACTGACATGGCGGTAACATTCGCCATTATGCAAAATAAATTACCCAAGCGACCGGTCGGACATTGCATTGAATATGGTTTAGATGACTCACTGTGGAATATCATCGAGCGATGCTGGGATATCGAACCATCGCAACGGCCGGCCATTGTTCAATTGAGTCAATATTTCAACCAGCGTAGAACCACCATGTCCAACGGATTGAGCTGTCACCACGATTTACTTCATGTTAGTCCGGCATCGTTGGAAAATTATGGATTCCCCGAAAGTTCCTTGCTGCAAATCGCACAGGTATCACTGGGCTATGGCTCATCGTCTGAATAAAAATGCTAACATCAGTGCCTCACAGGGAACGCCCGTGGATACTACGACAGTCATCTCCCATGATTTGAATGCTATGGAGGAGGTTAACGTCGACGTACATGAAGAAGGGGCTCAACCATACGACACATCGGAAATGCTACTTTTCCCCACTGACTTCATTGTCATCCCATCAAGCGCAAATGAGTCGGTTGGAGAACAAACACTGGTTGACCATGTTGCTCCGCAGTTCAACTACATGCTCGGTCCTTCTCTCGCCCATCCTTCAGCGGACACTCGAACAGATCGAAACTCACAACTTTGGAGGCCAACTATTCAAGAACCAAAACCACCTGCTCGTGACGATCTGAGCGTCGCCAGCCAGTCGGTGCTTGCACCGATTAATATCGACAGGATCGATGTGATGGCTCCCACTCCGACTCTTCAAACGGCAAGCATTCTACGAAGTGTAAACGGGATCACCAACGAGGATGGAAGTGTGGATTTGGCCACCATGTCAAGAAGGCGCCTTCAACACTCACATTTCAGGAGTGTCCCAAATGGCGAAGTTATCCACAGTATGGATCACAGTTGCATGGCATGTGCAGCTGCCAAGCTGAAAGTGCGCCTGTCTGTTATATCCGTTGTCATTCCACCAAGCTGATATGATTGCAGTGCATTGGTGGCAAACCATGCATTAGATGCGAGAGTAGAGGGATAATATGCGTGAAGTAAGAGCCGGAGCAAGGAAGTAAAGTTTGATTGCCTTTTGCTAATCGCCAATCACGGGTCGAACGGGGAACACAAGGCAGTTGACGAGATCCGGAGAAGTTGTTTTGAAGTATTGATTGCTTTCGGAGTTATCAAACGCTCGACAGAAGTATGATCTTTTGCAGTTCATTACGTCTTTGCGAAGGTGGAGCTTACTGGGACGAGTTATGCAATATAGTGGTAAATGATGGTTTTTCCGATTTTCCGGCCGTTCATTCGTGTAGTCAGATCAGCAGCCACAAACCATTTCCACAGGTTAGTGCCTTTCCATACACGAGTATGATCGCTTGAATGTATCACTAGCGAAGAGACGTGCCATGCATCCATGGAGTCGAGATCGCCTGCTCGCCAGCCGAGCCAAAGGCCAGAGTATGATGGCACCTCCTTAATGTTCATGTCCGGGGCCGGTTCAGTCAGCCTAGATCTGGGTGCATTTTGAAGGTCGTTGCTCACTGCCAATTTGCTGATTCACCCTGAAACGACCCGTGAACTGCGTGAAATATTTGGTTGAGGACCAGGGAGATTATTGAAAAAAAAAACACGATAGCACATTTCGTAACTGTAAACATGACGTGGATTTAGTCAAATGGACATACCATTTCAATCTGAGTACCCGATGATATTACACTCAGCATGGCTCAGGGCGGTGAGACTCCAGCATTCAACACCGACGGCACAGGGAAAGAATCTCACCAGATTCAACGGCTTCGTTTTTCAAGCGATTCGAAGCCTCTCTAAAATTCTACATCGCGGAGCAACCCTCTCTTACACTAGTTGGTCGTGGGTGGCGAACTGTCCAAAGAATCAATGGAAACATAAAATCTTTAGAACAGTATGGGGCGATCCGACAGCACTCACGTTTTCTCCTATCGTGGGCAAAGAAAATCCCTCCAGATTTGGAATGAATTCTGAACGCGAAGCGGAACATGGCGCGTGGTGAAAATGCCCAAGGCGAAGAACCAGAAGAAAAAGCAGGGGGCTTTAAGCTTCACATTGGAAGAGAACTTCCATAAGCAACTTGCATACTTCGTGTCAGTTGGGTCTAGTTGAGCAACAGCACGACGACTCCTTCTTCTCATTATTACACATCTTGATGTGAACTCCAGAGCGCTGGGAAAATACGCCAGAGAGCAGAAGGAAAATGATATGTGGTCATGCGTCTCGGTTGCTTGTGAAACGAGTCGCAGAACTGGAGGAAATAGCGGATGCTTATGTGTTTCTGGACCTGATGAATCCTGAGGCATAGTCGTTCTTGGTCGTGGAAGCCCTGAAGGATAAGAACAACTATCACCTTCAGGCTTACATTTCCTGGCTGCAGCTCACGGAAGAAGGTTTGAAAAAGCACATTGGAACGCGTCATTCGGACCGTGCCGATCAGAGATTGGCGGCATCCGGTGCCGCGGTAGAAGCCACGTGGACGAAGGCAACAACCGCAAACTCCGAGGAATTCGACGAAGAAAAAACATATCTCCTGCACATCTCACGACGATCGCGCCGTCCCTGATTTACCAGCATCAAACACACCCTACCCGCAGATTTTAAGAGTTCCAAAGCATCAAGATGGCAGGCTTTGGCTCTCTGACGTTCTTCGATATTAGCTACAGACTCGGACTAAGTCTAGACCGACGTCATCGATATCCTGTGGCAGACCTGCCACCGAAATCTAAAGTGGACCACCACAATGTTCACCGACTGGTACGCCGTGCGGAAGCACTGGCACGGGTACGGTGCTCTCAAACACCTCGTCATCTTGTGCGTACCACTGCGCATTCTGCCAATCAGGTTCCATTCTGACTGACATGATCGTCTCCGCTAATAATATTCTCGATCGTCGATCACACCATCCTTCGACCCAACACAGCGGAGCCTCCTACTGCGACGTCGGGTACACCCCCGCCTCCCCGCACCCCTCCAAAGACCGTCCCTTAGGCGTCGACTTCCCCGGGCGTACGTACAGCGAACCCGGCACGCCCAACTGGGTCGGCCACTTCGTGCGCGACTTGTCGCCGAACCCAGCTGAGCCGCTGTTGGCGTATACGTATGCTGTGGGTGGACACGATGTTTCCGGGGTGGTTAGGCAGGTTGAGGAGCTGTTTGTACCTGATGTAGGGAGGAAGCCTGAGTGGGCACCGTGGAAGGCGTCGGATACGTTGTTCAGTGCGTTTCTTTCTTTTCGTTCTCCGAGTTTTTGAGTTCTGCATCTAACTTCTCGAATGAAGTAACATGCATAGGACTTAGCGATTGCGCGTAAGCTACCCAACTCATCGCCTTGAAACCTTTCTCCATTGACTCCAGCCTTACACACATAGGAGAGCCGCATTCGCACAGTCAACACACGAGGAGACCGTGATGCGCCTAATGGCCTCGCAAGCTAGGTTATACGAGATCGGGGCTCGGAACTTCCTCATCATCGACGCGCCGCCCATGCACAGACTCGAAATATCCCCTTGTACGTCCCGCCCATCCCCATCCCCTTCACATATCAAATAATGATAATATTATAATCATATAACCACCACCTCGCCTAGTCGGCCCAGACCTCGCACCAACCCTCGCCTCCAGCTTCCACACCTGGAACACGCACCTACACGCCTCCCTACACAAATTCTCCAGCACGCACCCCTCCGCCACCACCCTCCTCTTCTCTTCCTGGGCATTCTGGAACTCAGTCTACGACAACCCCGAGACGTTCGGGTTCACACCGGCTGACGTGCAGGAAAGGGGCGGGAAGGTGTGGTTGAGCAATTTGCTGATCACGTCGAGGATGCATGCGGTGTTCGCGGAGGAGATGGTGGGGTTTTTGAATAATGTGCCCGCGTTTGAGGGGGATCCGAAGAAGAAGCATTTGAACACGTCGCCGGGGGCTTCGTAGCCGTATCATATCGGTATCCTTTGGTTGTCCATTGTTGTTTTTGTTTGGCTTTTTGCTTTATCTTTTGGGGGGTTGGAAGGTCGGAAGGTCGGAAGAGGGGTCGATTGTAGAGATACGAGCGCAAAATGTCACACATAGAAAGGTAGACATAAACGCATTATTATATTTGCCTCCACCAACGCGCGGGATAAAATGGACAACCTATCATTTTGACCATTCAATCTTTGTCGCGTGGACAGCCGAAGCATTAGTCCGCTGAACCAGGTGAACGAATGGGAAAAGGAGAGTTCACGCAAAGCGAGTCCACCACCTTTCCCACCTGCATGGCTGATTCATGCGTACCCTCAAACAACAACAAAAAATATCACACAGTTCAGGAGCCGGGACGGAAGACGCACCAGACCTCTAGTCGTTGTACAGCTCTGGTATTACGTAACTAGAAGTGGCTTGCGCTTTACTCCCAACAAGAAGCCCTCGGCGCGTTTCAGGTCTGGGGCTCGCAGCTACACTGCTCCTTCTACTCGCCGTTCGGGTTGGATCACAGCGCGCAGTACGCGGTAAGTAAAAGTCGGCGGGACGACCAGGTGCTTGCCAATTGAGGAAAATCAAATGCACAGCCACGCTGTGTGAGAAACCCACCACAGGTTTGCCGAGCAAGGCACCATGATCGCAATCGCAACGTTGCCTTCCAACCACCATGCAGCCTCCGCCTACTTTACCCCCGATGAATGATGAAGACAGTGTGCACCGGCGTTCAATGTGGATACAAGATGTTCATGAATTTTTACGCTCCATTAAAGAAATCGATGCGAAAAAGTGTGTTGACGTTACGCAAGGAGTAAAGGTCTACAAGGTTTGTACTTACTGGAGATTCAGCGTCCTAGAGAAATCCCGCATTAATAAATTTCTCTTAACAGAGGGTTTTAGCCTTCGTCTACGTTCAGCTCCAGGTCTGCTGTGGATCCGAATCTGTGTGCGATCGCGTTTCCAGACTTCGACCCAGCGCCAATCTGACTGATTGCTTCGACCATCAGGGAGACGGACCGATTCTCCAGCGAGCTGCTCCAGTGGAATTCTTGGGACATTACTCATTCGTTGTGGAAGCACGACGTAATTCGCAAAACACTCTGGAGGTTTCTTCGGATGTGTGATGCATGGAATCGAATTGTCAGTCGACATCATGATCCACCTTCCTACAAACGCTCTGATTAAGATAACATCCCCTGTAATCAAAAGGCAATAGTCGGAGGACACTACTTGAAGGAAATGGTTAATCGTGACGAAGCAGACCTTAGGTTCCAGATTGAAGAGATCGCGAAGGATCGATTACAGAGACAACATCTTTTAACTGCGGGTTTGGACAACCCTACACCTCTTATAAATTTACTCCAAATGGTTGCTTGTGCCCCTCATTCAAAAATCTACCATGTTCTAACTTTCATACAGTTGTTGGATTCTGAGGAAGGATCGAGCAATTCAGACCGAATGCTTGTCCAGACGATTGCAGGGCTGGCAAAGATGTCTGGGACATATCCAGATTGCATCTGCTTGGCCGAGATTGAACGTTTCGGAGATCATCCTATGACGGGAGGTGGTTTCGCGGATATATGGAAAGGTACACTCATGAATTGCCCAGTGGCCCTCAAAGCACTAAGGGTGTTCAACAACGACTCCTCGAAGAAGAAAGAGATGGTTTTAAAGGTCAATCAATCAGCCATTCATTGGTTGCATGTATCGAATGCTTTCTGCAGGATTTTGCCCACGAGGCGGTCATATGGCGCCAGCTCAGACACAAAAACATACTTCCATTCTATGGAATATTCAAGGGCAACCCCACCTTCGACCGTTTATGTTTAGTCTCCCCTTGGATGAATGCTGGAAATGTCGTAAGTTTCCTGAAACGCTTCCCAGACAGTGACCGAATCTCCTTGGTATTTTCATTTCTTTATGCAGTAGATGATATTGAATAATGTTGAACATGCGGTGACAGTTGGGAGACGTCGTTGACGGCCTGAGATACCTCCACGAATTTGAGCCCACAGTGGTCCATGGCGATTTGAAAGGGGTATGGTTGGCATTCTATCCGCGATAATCGTGTACTGAAGACCACCAGAGTAATATCTTTGTCACACCTTCACAGACCGCCTGTCTCGCAGATTTTGGACTCACCCGCTTTCGCGATCCACAATATTCCTCCGGGGAAAGCACGACGGAGAGCTTGAGAGGCACAATTAGGTGGCAAGCACGAGAGTTGCTAATTCCAGGCAACAACGGCAAAATCGCTCGCCCGAGTCGAGAAAGTGATATTTACTCATTTGGCTGTGTGTGTTTAGAGGTTGGCTATGATCTCCTCTGTCGCCATCCTCTCCCTGACGTAAATACTCAGATCATGACAGGAAATGTTCCATTCAGCGAACTCACTGACGTAGCGGTTACATTCGCCATTATGCAAAATAAAAAACCGCAACGACCTGTCGGGAATTGCACTGAGTATGGCTTAGACGATTCCTTATGGAATACCATCGAGTCGTGCTGGGATAACGAACCATCCCAGCGACCGACCGTTGTTCAATTGGGTCAATATTTTTCCCAGTGTGGAAGGACTCCGACTAGTGGATCGAGCGACCTCGACGGTTGCCTTCAGACTCCGAGTTCATCATTGGCAACGTACGGTTTCTCGGGAAATTACTTGTCGAAACAGGTTTGTGGGTGGTACAGAAATCGGCTTCAATTCTATCCACGACCAAAAAAAGCCCACTCGCCATTGGTACCAGGATTCCACGAAAATGGCACGATCGTTGTGAATGTAGGCGAAAGAGACGGTATCAAAGAAACTTCTCAATTTGCTATCTACGAAAGCATTGCATTCAGTGAATCATCCACTCCTCTTTGCTGCCTTGTGGTCAACAGCTTAACCTGGACGTCGTCAACTCTTGGCCCTCTGGATGTGTCTCGATCATATGACATCCCCCCTCAATTCTACGCTAGCGAAATATCGGAAAAAATGGTTCAGGTTTATTGTTCAGAACAGTACAAACAGGTGCCGATGCTGAGGGAAGCTTTGTCTGACGCTCAAATTCTAAGCCTTGAAGCAGCAGGCATAATTTTTTTTCAGAGCGACAACTCTGCACAGCTACGCGTCAACATTCAAGGCGACCGAGTCATCCTCTATAGGGAGGATGATTATCTAGCATCATTTGCAGGTTACCGAATATCGCACACAATTTCCGACGACAACGCCGGTGTCGTTTTGCAAGCCCTCGGAGCTGCTCGCCATTTTCATCATTATTTGGAAATGACTCCGGATATTCCAATCACGATAGAGCTTCGGAAGTATCAGTTTCGTAAAGAGCCCCCGTCTTCATGGGGTGGCGTGGGCGTATCCGGCGTGACACCTGTGGGCCCAAACCTTATTGATGGCAGCAAGACGGTAATGGTCCTCGAATCAGACGCTGATTTTGGTGCTACGATCTACAATCACACAAACCTTACCCTGTACGCGTACTTATTTTCCTTTGATTGTACGGGCTTTATCATAAGTGCGTCATGGTAACGAGCAGATTACTGGTTATTAACACACCGTCATTAGGTCGTTGGCTTGACGTTGGGAGCAGTTACAACCACCCTCTCCTTCTTCCAGAATCAAATATTTTCATTGGATATGACGCGTTCCACTTACCCTGGGGCGAGAGTAATGGCATCGGGTTCATAAAGCTATACCTCACGACTTCGCCCACAGATTTACCTTGGATTTTTGAAACGTCAGCATTTGAGAACTCATCCATAGACGACCTGCATCTCCCTCCGGATATCTGGGGTTCGAAATTAGTAACTGTTTTCATGAGAGACAGTTCAAGGTTAGCAGAAGGAGATTGAAGTCATGATATGATCGAGATATTACCCTGTCCTTCGACATTGTAAAGTACCAGTTCGAAAGCATGAGCCGGCGCTCACACGTAGTCAGTGTAAAATTTTCAGTTTGGTCTACCATTGCGGCGTCGGGTGCTCACTGAACCTATCCAATTGCCTCCCTTTGGGGGTCGGCAATCTGCCGAGGATAATCTCAGTAATTCAATGTCGCCGTTGCCCTCGTATGCAGATGGTATCCTTAGCCTGCGGAGTGTCCATTTCGTTTCGGCTTTTACATGTTTTTCAGGTCGGAAGCGGGGCCCATTGTAGACATACGAGCGCACAATGTGACACATAGAGAGATAGAGATAATCTCATTACTATATTGCCTTCTCGAACCCGCGGGATAATACATGGACAAATCTATCACTTGCTCACGCAATTTTTGTCGCCTGTCACCCCCCGCACCAATCAGTTCCCATCATCTTCTCGCCGAAAAACGTGAAGGAAAAGCTCACCTTCGCATAAAGCGAATCCACGACCTTGCCTACCTCCGAGATCGTCTGTATCGCCGACTCGTACGTTCCCTACATACAACCAAAATTAAAGGACGTGTCAGTGTGAATGGAATTTAGAGGAAATGGCATAGGGGAGAAACGTACGTCTCCCTCCGGCTCGTCGAACACGAGCAGACACCCCCGGCCCTGGTCTAGCACGCCGTGGAACACCTTGTCCAGGATCATCTGCGACAGCCTGGGTATCGCATGCGTCAGTAACACTTCGCATAACCAAAGGATAGGAAAGGAATGGAATGAAGGAAGGAAAGACGCACTTAAGCTCAACAGCCTGCCTCCCCTGCCCGACCTGCACCGCGACGTACTCGACGTCCACGACCGAGTACGGCTCCACGATCCGCAGGAGGTTCTGCTCGAGCAAAGTGTCGTACAGCGCGGCGAGGTGCGAGCGGATCGTCTCGTCTAGTGATAGCTCTGCCCAAAAAAAAAACGTTCAATCAGCGTCTTTATTCACTTATTTTCCAAAACGGAAACGAGGAACGGTGGGGGAATGAGTGGGAGAAGGAGAGGGGGAATGAGTGGGGGAAGGGGAGAGGGAAAGGGAAAGGGCAGAAACGAACCATCCTTATAATCCCTCAGCGCCTTCTCGAACTCCGCCAAGTTCCGGCCCTGGTGCGCACGCGCGATGGCGCGCATGCTCTCCACGTCGCGCAGCTGCGCGTACTTGAGCGCGAGCTTGATCGAGAGGAGGGAGGTGACGTCTTCTGGCTGTTCATTATGGGGCGTTAGTAAGGAATGGCAGGAGAGGGAGGAAGTGGAGTGGACGAACCAGGTTGAGCATGATCTTGCACAGGAGCATGTACTTGAGCGGTATGAGCGCCTTCCCGCCCTCCCCGCCTTCTTCCTGTCACACACATCAACGTCAGTCCACACATCTCTCCATATCTCCATTCGCATATGTCAGAAGGGAAAAGGGACGAACATGCGACGACAAGTTCTCAAACGTCTCGAAGAAATACGAGTACGCCGTCGTATAATCCTTGTCCTCCGCGTGGAGGATGCCGGATTGGAGGTCGAGCTGCGCCTGGAGATGCGGGGGGCAGTAGATCGAGTTGGCGGCTGTCCGTGCGGATGTGAGTGCCGCCTACCGCAACACAACACAACATTTTTGTTAGCTCTTTGTGTAGTCTATAGGAGAAGAAGGAAGAATGGGAGGGAGGAGAGACGTACTTTGGATTTGGGGAAGTTGGCAGTCCCGCGGTACACCCTGCTCTCTAGGAGGTGCACCTCCGTTAGCATCATCTTGTCGTCTAGCCGCTTGAGCTCGGTGAGGAGCGTGTCGATGAGGGCCAGTGCTTGTCTGAATTGCCGCGTTTCCAGTTGTCTGTTTAACCGTCCGCATCAGCTCGCGATGACGCAAACGCGTACATCCTTAAGGGAAGGGGAAGGTGGATTGGGGAATGGGGAATGGGGAATGGGGAATGGGGAATGGGGAATGGGGAATGGGGGGAGGGAGGGAGGGGAAGGACGTACAACGCAACCAAGCGCGTCTCCAAGCTGTGCTTGAGGAATATCCGCTTTTCGGAGCGCGCCCACTCGATGTTTTCCTGCAGCACGCGCATCTGCGTGTCCTTGGAGTTGGGGATGGAGTTGAAGAAGTCGAGGAGCGTGCGGACTGTTCGAAACCATGAGATTAGTAATGCACGTCCATTCATACATATACGAAAGGAAGAGAGAGTGGAGGGAAGGGAAGGGAAGGGAGAGAGGGAGAGGGAAGGGAAGGACGTACTGAGCTTGGCTGTCTTCGCTTTGGCTGTTGAGGACATGAACGATCGCGAGAGGAGGATAACCTGCGCTAGGCCCTTCGCGTCTCTATACATTCAGTTAACAACATTCCAAGAAGGAGGCGGGCTATAAGAACAGACCTCCCATCGCGATACAGCTCTCCCAGCTTAACCAGCGCAACCTCCTGGTTACGCAAATTCTGCTCCTTCTCCGGATTAAACTCGTCCGTCTGCTTCTTGTTCGCGTCTACCCAACCCCAAATCCAACCCACAATCACATATCAGACCTCCATCCACCACACAATTCAGCACAAGGGACGACGCACCGGAACTTTGCTTGAGGATTTGGTGATAGATGCCCTCGGCGCGTTTCGGATCCGTGGGCTGCAGCGACTGCGCCTCTTCTAGTAGTTTTGTCGTTGATGATTCAGGCATGGTTGGTGTTAGGGTGGACAGTTAGGACAGGTGATGTACGACGCGTTCAGTTGGCAAGGCTGACGCGTCCACAATTTTGCTGACAAATCATTTTCTTTTCTTTTCGACGGTCGCGCTATTGAAAGAACGGTTCGATTTTTATCGCATCTTCAACGAGTATCCCCCCTCACCAGTCCATTCAGATAGGATTTTTTCTGATCTGGTCACCCAAATCACTACAAGCACCGTTCAGCCCCGCCAATCTCAAGTTCCGATGCGTTTCAGCTGCAAACAAGGATATCTAACCCTGAAACGATTTCCTTCCACGACAAATGTACCTCAAGCCGTACACCATCAAATCCAAGAACACATACTGTAAGCCTCCGCGATTTCCTCAGGTTCTGCGACTCGTTTCACGTTCATGAACAACCTCGGCTTCTGACCAGTATGACCGTCTCCGTCGGACAAAATGATTTTATTTTGCGTTTATGAATTTTTATTCTTTGAGAATTGTCGGGAATCACGATGATTCACGATGATTCACCGTGATTCACCATGAATCATCGTGAATCACTATGTATCACGATGATTCATCATGATTCATCGTGAATCACTATGTATCACGATGATTCATCATGATTCATCGTGAATCACCATGAATCATCGTGATTCCTTCCTCATTTTGATTTCTTTGCGGCCAAAAGCATTTTGAATTGCAAATCTTTTATTTCTGTCAGACAATAACTTTTTTCCGATGGTTGATAAAAATAAAAAGTGTGGAAACAAAAAAATTGCGGTTGAGGGAAACAAAAAAATAAAGCAAAGAAAATTTTTGGGGACTGTTGCGAAGAAAAACATTTCTGCGAAAAAGTATATTTGCCTATGGAAATTTCTTCTTGCATGATCAGCATAATCATTTATGTTGCAAAGCATGCATGTCGTGAGTGTCGTGAGTGGGTGAGCTTCGGCGCCACAAGAACTCCAAAAAGCGAAACAGTGGTTCCCTACTTGGCCACAGATGTGTCGCTGGGTGTTTGTGGCACAAGCTTATGATATCGGAAGATTGCGACAGAAGTTGTGAGCCGTCGTGCATGTCGTGTACGCTCTTCTTTTTCCCATGAGTAAAGAAATAAATTTGAAGCAACATCTTTTTTATTTACACACCAGAAAAAAATTATCCATCCCCAAAATAATTTCGTGTTTCTGGTAAAATCAAATTTGGTTTGTCAAAAAATGGAATCTTCATCCATGCACGTCGTGAGTGCCCTGCACGTCATGCGCATCGTGAATCATCGTGCACACGACTCAAAAACAAGATCTCAAGGACCAAAAATAAAATTGAATATTGTCCGAGACGGACCGTCATAGACCAGACTTCGCCTTCTGCTCTCTGGCATATTTTCCCATCATTAAAACCATTTGATGGAGTTCATACCAAGATCTGAAATAAGGGGAAGAAGGCATCGTCGAGCGATTGTTTAACTGGACCTAAATGACACGACTCGGAATTGGTTCGTCAAGTTGCTTAGGGAAGTTCTCTTCCGATTTGGAGCCCAGGCTCGGCCGCCTCATCAATTTTCTAGTGCTCAGCCTTGGGTAATTTCGCCACACATACGTGTTCTACTTCTCTTTCAGATTCGAATTAAGCATAACAGCATTTGCCTCGCGTACGATAGGAGAGGAGTGAATGACTTTTCATCACTCCCTGCTGCACTAAAAAAATCTGGAATGCTGCTTCTGACTCGGCGTCCACGACCAAATATTGTGTAGGGAAATTTTTATCCGAGATTTGTTTGGAGCGTGCAGACGTTCAACCGGTGAGCAGAATCCACCTGTTAATACTTTTGCATGTATGAGAAGACATTACCCAGTGGAAACTGACGCGTGGTCCTAATCGAACAGGATTCTCGTATCATTGGCGACTTTGGATATATCCCACACGTACTGTATTAAACTTTTAAGGTGTAGCAGTTGCACTACGGGAGAACGAGCCAATTCGTGGAGTAAGAGTAAGTGGCCGTTCCATCGTTGTCTAGAAAAAAACTGTACCTCTCGGGAATCTCTCACACTCCCACATAGACAAACGGCACCCAAGAAAGAAAATGAGATCCTACACGTTTCCTCAATTCTTGTACAGCAAGATGAAGTGCCTCTGCACCATTACAACCATTCGGTTGACCGTTGCTCATCATTCGATCGTAAAAAATTTCTGCAAGGAAAGGTGTGTCGTTGTCCGTTATAGCCCACATCGTAGCAACAACACCTCGATATCCTGCGAGAAGCATCCCAGCCGCAAGATGAACGGCTTCCTCAGGAAGGGACTCATCTCCCATTGCGGTCTGGCATGCAGAGAGGAAGGCGAATTCTGCGTGGGGAAGGCGTTTTTGAACTACTTTGTAGAGTTTCAGTCGACCGTCCTGGAGCAGAATACCACTCTCCATGGGGTGCAAAACATCGTGCAGGCCGTGACAAGCGAGATGGACCCATGAGCACTCCTCCATGCCAGACAGTACTGCTGAGGTAGTAGCGCTTTCACCTGCCAATATTCGCATGGAGGAATTCGATACATGTTGTTGAATCATGTGCAGTTCCTCCAGTGTGCCAGGAAGTTGGTTGGCTCCGGGGGTTGCCGGTTGAATGACGGCAAGGAGTTTGAACATTGATCTATTGGGTGTGGCACGTTGAGAGTTTCCAAGTAGGGCGGTCAATGTGGGAGTGTAAGATGAGATCGCGATATCCGGCAGTGAAATTGATGACGTCCCGTCAACATTGTAAATTCCCGCCGCGTGAATAGGGAGAAATACAAGTGGTCCGGTGGGACACCATATAATACGGAGATATTCATCCCTCGTCTTTGAATGAATCTAGTATTCGTTTTGAATGCTTGATTCTGCCAATTTCAGGGGAAAACAAATACCTGGTGGGACTCCAGACTTTCAATAACCGGTCTGACTACTAACTCCCAAAGCTCTGCAAGAATATCCCGGAAATCGTCGTTACAAGGCTCGGACCCCGGTCCCAAGTGTCTATATGCCATCCTGTCAGCGGAGTGGCCTCGAATACCCTGGTCAGATAAAATATGTCGAAGCGACAACGAAAGGTTCCGGGCTTTCTCATAACTGAAATCCTCTAGACGGACATGGTGAAAACTTTCTGATGGAGATTTGATAATGAGTGCGTCACACCGGTACCTGCTCACGTTCAGGACTACAACTATACCATCACGAGCGGCGTGTCGAAGCTCTGAAAACTGCTTGGGGAGCAGAAAGCGCTCAAAACCTGGCGCTTGTCTTACCTCCTTGACAATCCGATCCCAATCCCGAGCTAGTTGGCGATGCCTTTTGAGAGCTCCCTCACGCGATTCGTTACATTGATCAGTCGTGAAGTGGTCACCAGATGTACTTCGTTCCAACTTTTCGGAGATATGGGTCAATTCTTCAGCAAGGTTTGGATAGACGTGGCGCAGTTCCTCGATTGGGGTGCGCAGTTGTAATATTTGGCCCCAGATAATTGAGCGCCCTTGCTCCAGCCATGTCAATGCCAGATGATGGTCATATTCCGAGATGGCAGCGGCAGCGGCATCGCAGGCTAAAGTGTCTGCAAACTGAAGTTCATGACGACGAGAATCTATGCTGAGACCAACCCATGCCACACGCGGCAGAAGATCGAATGCAACTCTATATGCGTCGAGGAACGATTGGCTAGAAGGGTGAAAATGGCGTAGTTCGTCATGTGCCAACCGTGACCAGTTTTTGGCAGCATTAAGACGGGTGGACGGTGGGCCGTCGGGTAAATGGGCTGAAGTGCGATATGCAACAATACTTTTTGCAAGGTCATCATAACTTCCGGTTCTCGAGAACCGTGCCGACAGCGAGTTCCCGAGGCAATTCAACCGATGCGGTTTCTCCTTATGACCATCTGGAGTGAGTTGGACCGCTTGCTCCTGATTAAATATTGCCTGATCGACGTCTGCCATGTCTCCCAGCACTTTGAAGCGCGTCAAGAAGGAGCTCCCAAGGTGGGAAAGGAGACGTGGTTTGTCCGTGTGTCCGTCTTCTGTCAGTTTATTGGCATACTCGTGAATTGATATTGCCCGCCGAATATCTTCTATGTTTCCGAGCACCTCAAAACGTTTCAACAACGATCCCCCAAGGTTAGATAAACGCCGCGGCTTATCGGGGTGACCATATGGTGTGAGTTGAATGGCACTCTCGTGATTCGATATTGCCCGTTCAATGTCTTCGATTACTCCAAGCCACTCAAAGCGTTTCAGCAATGAGTCCCCGAGGTTGTTTAAACGACTTGGTTGGTCAGGGTGACCATCTGGTGTTAGTCGAAC
>ML170288.1:0-32143 GCA_004355085.1 Rickenella mellea | reverse complement strand
TGGTTGGTCAGGGTGACCATCTGGTGTTAGTTGAATGGCACGCTCGTGATTTGATATTGCTTGCTCAATGTCTTCTTTGTCTCCGGAGTGCTTGAAGCGTGTTGAGAGGGCACTGCCATGGTGGGAAAGATAACTTGGTTTGTCACGGTGACCCTCCGGTGTGAGTTGGATAGCGCGCTGAAGATTCGATATCGCGTTCGCAATGTCTTCACTTTCTCCGCGCCATTCGAAGCGTGTTGAGAACGAGTTTCCAAGGTCGATTAAGCAACGCGGCATGTCAGGGTCTCCATCTGGAGTGAGTTGAATGGCACGCTCGTGATTCAATATTGCCTGCTCAATGTCTGCCATTTCTCCAAGTTGCCGAAAGCGTGTCAAGGACGAGTTACCAAGGTTGGAAAAATGAGAGGGGTTGTTCGTGTCCCTATGCACAAGCATTCCCTGTAAAAAATTTGAATCAATGCCTGCATTGTGGTATCCATAGCCCTGTTATACCTGTGCAATTTGTGACAGATAGTTTTCGGGGAAACCATACTTTTCCAATGTCTGCCGAGTGACATGGGATGAATCGTAATGGTCATTCGGGATAGTTCCTCTACGTTGGTCAAAATATTGGCCTAGCTGAACACTGGTCGGTCGTTGGGATGGTTCTGTTATCCAGCATGCCTCGATTGAATTCCATAATGAATCATCTAAACCATATTTAATGCAATTTCCTGCCGGTCGTTGCGGTGTTTTATTTTGCAAAATGGCGAATGTGACTGCCACATCAGTAAGTTCACTGAAAGGCACATCTCCCGTCATGATCTAAGAGTCCTGGCGTCAGGGGAAGAATATGGACAGATAAAAATATCGACTACCTCCAAACACACACACCCAAAGGCGTATATATCACTTTCTCGACTTGGGCGAGCGATTTTGCCGTCACCACCCGGAATTAGCAATTCTCGTGCTTGCCACCTAATTGTTCCTTTTAAACTCTCAGTCGTACTTTCCCCAGAGGAATATTGTGGATCGCGAAAACGGGAGAGTCCAAAGTCCGCAAGACAGGCAGTTTGTGAAGGAGTGACAAAGACATTGCTCTATTTGTCCTTAGTATGCAGATATCACAGATAAAAGGTAGCCATACTCCTTTCAGATCGCCGTGGACCACCGTAGGTTCGAATTCATGGAGATATCTGAGACCGTCAACAACGTCGCCTAACTTTCGCCACATATTCAGTAATGTTCAGTCACATGGATAACGGAATGAAAGTTATGAAACCCACCAATGCGATTCGATCGCTATCTGGGGAGTGCTTCAGAAAATTTAAAACAGTCCCGGCATTCATCCAAGGTGACACTAAGCATAGATGGTCGAATGTGTCGTGGCCCTTGAATATTCCATAGAATGGAAGTATATTTCGGTGTTTGAGCTGTCGCCATACAACGGCCTCGTGGGCAAAATCCTACAGACAGCCGTCAGACATACATACTGCAAATTTAATAAATTACTGACACGGTACACCATCTCTTTCTTCTTTGAGGAATCATTCAGGAAAACCCTTAGTGCTTTGAGAGCGACTGAGCGGTCCATGAATACACCCTTCCATATGTCTGCAAAGCCGCCTCCAGTTATCGCCCTCGATCCTATAGGTTGAACCTGGGCTAAGTTCAGGCAATCTGGACATGTTCCGCACTTCTTTGCCAACCATGTGATCATCCGGACGAGTGATCTGTTTGATCCAGTCGAACCTGTGTCGTGATCGAGCAACTGTACACCTGCGTAGTTAGAACGTAGTGTGATTTTGAATGAGGAGTGTAAAAGACCATTTGAAGCAAGTTTAGAAGTGGTGCAGGATTTTCCAAACACACTGATAAAAGTCGCTGTCTTCGTGACTGATCTGTCGCGAGATCTTCAATTTGGGACCTAAGATCGGCTTCGTCACGATTCAGCATTTGATTCAAGCTGGGTCTTCCGATCGTCGTCTAATTGAACGGGTTTTTAGCCTTTTTGAGGACCTTCAGATGTGGATGATGACTGACACATTGATTCGGTGTACCAGACATCTGAAGGAATTCCCACAGTGTTGTGCGAATTACGTCGTGCCTACACAACGATTGCACAACGTCCCAAGAATTCCACTGCGTCAAAACGGCGGAGAAACGCGTCAAATCCCTGGCAATTGAAAGAAATAATCAACAGATGCCTTGTCGCTGTCGGGATAAAGTGGTCGCACGTAGATTCAGCATTGCCACAACAGATCTGAAGCTGGACGTAAACGAATGCGGCAGTTCTCTGGTAAGAGGTATATTCAGAATTTCTCCAGGACGTCGAACAGGGAGCACTAGAATTCAAACCTTGTAGATCTTTAGTCCTTCCGCAATCTCAACGCATTTTTTCGTGTCTACTTCTGTAATCGCGCGTAGAAATTCGTCCATATCCTGTTCCCATGTTGGCCGTTCGTTGCCACTAATGTCGACCGTTATCGGAGGTAAAGTATGCGGAAGGTGAGGCATCTCTGATGATGGTGGTTGGAAGGTCGTGGCACCTTGCACAGCTTGCGCTTGCGATTAAGCGCCTGCGGATGGCGTGAGAATTTGAAGTTGCTTCTTACATTGTGTGCGGTTCCGAGTCTTGCGGGTTGAGATATTATTGCGTGTTTTTTCCTCAGTGGTGGTGCGTTTCGAACTAGGAGTACGCGGGAGACGTGGAAAACTCAGCGCCACTTCGTGACGGGTGTGGATATTCCAAGATAATCCCCATGGCCAGTTCACATCCACAGAACGATGTTAATCCTAAATGCCAAAGCTAGTGATAGTATCTCTACAATTGAAACCCAAGACGTACCCTTCCATAAATCACGAAACAATATCTAGGGAAAGATAAAGGCTTAATCTAAGAGGAGCAATTCATCTGACAAAAACCTGGATCTTCCGCAGGAACAGTATTTTTAAAAAAGAAACCATCTCCGCAACAACTCCATGCATCTTCGATGTCGGATGCAAATTATCCACCCGTATTTTCCTGCCAACCCTTGTTGCGTCTGCACGCAAAAATCCATGTGTCTCTGGGTTGTCGAACACAGCGGAGAAAAAGGTTCTAAGAAGAAAAAATCATTACAGTGGCATCCCATGTCGCTCGGAGAATGGGGATGCATCAATCCTGAGGTACTTGTTCCAAGTTTCGAAGCTGGGGGCGAAGTTTAAAGGCGAGCTGTTCTTCGAATATTAATCGGAGTTTATTGTTAGTTATGGTATTTGGGGTCGGAAACATGGTGGTCAAAGACGTACAGGCGGAATTGAGCATTCGGTGAAGTGGTGGACCATCGGTAAAGAGGAAGTTCCGGGCTCCGTTCTCGTTTGAATTTTTCTTGCGTCCTAAAGAGTCGTTCCAAGATGTATGAATTGTCCGAATGCCGCACTCCTGCGGTGATCGAGCGCGTTATTCAGATACGGACTTCGAATATGTATGGAACACAGGTGCCATCGGTTATCCCAACCTAGATGACTGTTTCTCTGGTTAGAAGATGCGTAAAATAACGTCGTGTTCGCTCACTGAATAGCGTGTCGTCTTCGCGCCACTAGGTTTCTTTCCCAAGTCAGGAAGGAACAGGTCGTCAACCTGTGCCACCGCTCCATGCACATCTTGTCTGCCGATAGCATCGCCGTACGCGAGAAGAGGTGCAGAGGTACAGGGACTGAGATCACGAACAATATGTCCGACACAGCTCGGTTCGCCAGGCTCATTGTACTTTCGACGAGGAAATTCTTTGCACGGATGTGGCTCCTCTGTAAAGTATCCAACGTCGCAATACGAGGCGACGGTGCTGCCGTCCGAATTTGAGTTTTCGACATTGAGATTCGACAAGAAGGTAAGTCCCGTGCAGTCAAGAACGAATAGAATTCCACACCAGACGGTTTAGAGCGATATATCCCTTCCAGTCGGTGAACATGGTGGTGGTTTGTGAGCAACTCCAGCCGATATAACGCGATCAGAGTCAGGCCAAGAACCGGAACCGGGACTATTACCGCAACGGGAGGCTTTACCAAACATCCATTCATCTCGATGAGTGTCTGACGATTTCTATGTGGTCACCAAATAGCTGTCAGTTCTGAGGAGACAATGACGCATTTGCGTGTCCTCGGAGTTGGGGTTGGAGTTGAACAAGCCGAGGAGGGTGCGGACGGGTCACCGTAACGTCAGCTTGTTCATTCATTCATATATGCAATAACGAGAGGAAGAGGGATGGAGAAGGAACGGAAGGGAAGGACGCACTGAGTTTGGCTGTCTTCGCTTTGGCTGTTGATGACATGGACGATCGCGAGAGGGGGGTGATCTGGCCAGGCCCTTCGCGTCCCTGCGTTCCAATCAGTTAATACGTCAAGCTAAAGGAAAGGAACGAACGCACTTCCATCGCGATACAAGTCTCCCAGCATAAGCGGAGCAACTCAGATTCTGCTCCTTCTCCGGATTAAACTTGTCCGTCTGCTCCTTGTTCGCGTCTAACCGAAACACACCCACACATCAGACCTCCCTCCACCACACAGTTCAGAACAAGGGCAGACGCACCGGAACTCTGCTTGAGGATCTGGTAATAGAAACCCTCCACAATCTTGCTGACTAATCACATTCACCTTACTGACGCGTCCACAAAATTGCTGACTAATCATGTCTATTTTTATTTTGGCGTCTTTTATTTTAGGCTCGCGAGTCGCGACCAGCCATGGCAGATATATGTGGGCATTTAGTCTCATGCCGCCCATGCCTCGCTAGCGGAGACCATGTGGAATATCTCATACTTATATTTATTTCAAATTGAGCCCGGGGATATGTTGAAACACTCTACAGTAATCTTGGCTATATCGGAACACAAATCAATAATTAGTTGCGGTGGAGATGGAGAATAGAAGAAGGTTTTGGCTTCGAGAGACTAGACGTTTGAAGGAGGCAGGTCAGGGGTCTTGCTGCTGAACATCATGTCCGAGAAGTCTCCCGCACTGACAGGTAACATTGATCACAAAGAGAGTTGAGGATTCACGCGAGCAGTGGGCTATCAAAGGACTTACAGGATAAGGCGGAGGTACACTAATTGCCTGCTTGCCATCCGATTCTGGCGCTGCGACCACCGCGGGCGCACCTGCCTCCGTTCCTTCTGCCTGCCGACTGTGTGCCGATATACGCTGCAATCGATCATTCCATGCCTTTATGAGATCGGCAAAGCTGTCTAAAAATATGGCCACGGCGTCCCAGAGGAATGCGTGCACCTCCTCAAACAAGCCCAACGAGGATCAAGGGCCAGAACAAAGTGATGAAAGACAGATTCTGCCATATAGAAGACAAAGACGTAGAACATGTAGGTAGCGATGGTGAGAATACCACTGTCTGAGGAAGGTACTGTAAGAGATGTTAACGCGTTGAAACCTGTATGCTGCAGTGACTTTGTGACTTACGCCAGAGTTCCCATTTGTACGCAGCACTGAAGAGTGATAACACCCAGTACGCAAAACAGAGATTAACAAGACCGGGATTCTTTTCTATATTGTGTTTGGTAATGACCCGCAGCGGGTAAGACACGACCACGCTAGAGACGAACGAGAGGATAGTGGCGCCAATAGCCCACGGAGTGGGGACGTCCTGAGCCCATTCGACGAAGAGACAAAAGGCGGGAAGGTAGAAGGCGATACAAAGGCAGCAGAATTTAAGGACATGACCGAATGCTGTATAGCAGGTGCTCTTGAGGCTGGATGGCATGATGTGCGTGCGGTGGAGAAACGTGAACGTCGCGGTGTGGGTTTCAGTTTTCAGTTTCATAAATGCGGCTGTGACGTTTAAAGTCCGCCGGGATTCGCCGGACACATCCCAAAAGGCCGCAACTTCGTCGCTTTGCACCACCAGGCAATGCTGTTCCAGTGGGCAGAAGAGGATCCGGCGGTTTCTTCTCGCCTTCGAGGGTCATCGACCCGGACACTCCAATGGCATTACAAGATATCGATATCTTCACTGGCACTTGGTGCAAGCTTGTTCGGTACGGATGAAGTTATCTGGAACGACAGAGCTTGCGTACCTCGGTGGTGGTCCTACGTCTTGGTCGACTGACAGAAGGAAGGGACCGTGACCCATTGTTCAATCCGCACTGGAAATCCTGAACAGGGTAATATAATGTCCGTGTTGGTGATCGCCATAATTCCCAGTCCCAGCTTGACTTATCTACTTATTATGGCGTTCCTGGATAACTACCTGAGTCTTCGTAGAGATACTGGGCAGCTATAAGAACAATCTGCAAGGTAATGAAGGTGTTTGCTTCCAACTCGCCTCCCTAAATCAGCATCTCTACGCAGTCACTATCTTTTGTCCCATCGGTGATTCAGCCTTCTGAGCTTCTTTCACGTTTCTTTGCATATCTCACTCGCAGCCGTTCAATTACCGTCTTTGTCCGTAGGGGCACCTGAGCGGATGGATTTGATGCGCGAGGAGACGATGCGGAGATGGATGAGGTACCAGTAATTCCGGAAAGGAGGGCATTGTAGGACGTCTGTCGAGACTAGAAGAAGACGGGGATGTCCGGCGATATTCGATGCGACGGAGGCGAGGTGGATCACTCCGCACTTCCTAACTCCTTAGAATACGGCAAATACCCGAAAGTTTTCACTATTTATTGTTTCACACAAAATTTTGCAGATTCATTGATTTTGGGTCTGGACTACGCCAAGACGCCGTTGGACGAAGAATCCTGTCAAATACACAACATAGAAGGGCAAACATACTACAACGGCCACGACCATAATAATAACACAGAAGGCAGCCATCAACGGCCCTAGGGACGTCACAGCGATTAACACAGAAAGCCAGCCCATATCGACAAAGAAGTGATTGATGGCAAAAGCGAAAATTGTGAATGGAGCAGTCCGCACTAAATGTCAGATTAGATCTATGGATTACCACTAGAGCTAAGAAGAGCCTACCAAGCAGAATGGAGATCCCGGCCGGCACGACGCAAAGTAGAGAGCAGTATTCATTGATGAAAAACCATCGCCACGATTCAGAACAGTTTCTCTGATATAAACCAAGCCAAAATAATCTGCTCCATTGACAACGTCACGGTGTGTACAACGCTGAAATGGTGGAAATAAACGCACCCAGAGATGCAGATCACGCCGAGAACCACATCAATCCAGTTGGCTCCTACGTATTCACCTTTCGACGTCAGCACAGCTTTTGAGATACCAAAGCTGGCTATGACGACGATAACGAGGACGCGGTATGCTGTGAACCCGGGATATCGCTTTGGAACTCGTTGCGCTGTCCGATATTGCGGAGCATGCGAATGTAAATGAGTATTTGGAGGTTATAGGACACAAGTCTCCATAGAATACCTTTATCGTCTTCTGCAAAATTTGGATGCATCCAGTCGGGATGGCACTCCTCGAACCACCCCAACCAAAATAGCCTTGAAAGGTAATGAATTATGGTACCTGTAGTGATATTTGGGCAAAGAATACCAAATAATTCCAATGACACCAAATTGCCATTCTAACATATTCGGAGTCGTTGATTGACCCTTATACATCAAGGCAGCTTTCCAGGACCCGAAGAGAATCGGGAGTGCGAGGACCACGAATCGATACGTTGTGAGCCGGGGATGATGCCATTCATTTCCTAAACTTTGAGCTGCTGGTGTTCAGGTTGGTATTCAATAGTGACTCAGGGGCGATTTTATGTGATTTATTACTCACTCTGAGTATTTTTTGCGCTGAAAAGCCAACGGTGCATCCATGGTGGATGACTCTCTTCATATAACCCTAGCCAGTACAGGCTGTCTCGGGTACGACAGACACCGAATAAGTAACTACTTAGCGACATAAAACTTGAACGAGAAATCAAATCCGACTTACGCCGTAGCACAAATAGCACTGAAAGCCAAATCTAACGATGTGGCAGCGTTTGATGCCGCGGGGTTATTTCGGTTTAGAAACATCAAGGTGGCTTTTGGAATTCCGAAAGCGAGTGTGAGGGTAAGAACGAGAGCGCGATAACCGGTGATCTGGGGATGTTTGAATTCTAACTCATGTGCCCGAGCTTCTGTTGCGTAGAGAGGAAGATTGTGTTGAGAATCGTTATAAGATTCGGCAGCTAATGTGTGTAATTGGAGCTCCTCTGGGCTTCGAGACATACTGACGCATTCCAGGCAGAGAACGTGTAGATGAGGTGGAGAAGGAAAGGTTGTTGTGTTGGAAAAGTCATTTGTTCCTGGTGGTTAAGGAATAGGCGCTCGAACTGTCAGGGTCGAAGAGGGTATTGAATTGGGGCTAGTCTATACCCAGATTGTAATACACCTGGATCTCGAGAGAAACAGGACATTGTAAGGACTGGTGAAGCTTTGGACGACGGCAGGAAAGGAAGAAGGTTTGGCGGTGTTCCGGGGTCTCCTTCAGAGTTTGCTCTTTCTCACAGTAGGCGAGCTTCCACACGTCGAAATTAGTCATATTCATCCCTTGCGTTGCGTGTGCAGGTATTCCACGATACACCGATTAGGCATTTGGCCAGATTTCATCCACAAAAGATTTCCTGGATTACCACACTAAATAGCAACAAAATTGTTCGATAATCCCGAACGAAAACGATGTCTACAGCAGAAACCCATTTCTGATACCCTTCCATAAATTGCCACCTAAAATCCAGAAAGTGAAAAGACCCAACCTAAGAGGAGCAATTCATCTGACGAAAACCTGGATCGTCAGCAGGAACATTATTCAAAAAGGAAACCATCTCCTCCGCAATGATCCCATGCATTTTCGATGTCGGATGGAAATTATCCACCCACATTTTCCCGCCTTTCCTTGATGCGTCCGTAGGCAAAAATCCATAGGTCTCTGGGTTGTCGAAAACTGAGGAGAAGACGTTCCAAGAAGAAAAAATCATCACCGTCGCATCCTCGTGTCGCTCGGAGAATGAGGACGCTTCAGTTCGAAGATGCTTGTTCCATGCCTCGAAGCTGGCGGCGAATTCAGAGCCGAGCTGTTCTCCAACTATTGATAGGAGTTTGATGACAGTAAATAACTTAGTGTAAGGAAAGGCACAGCTATCGTGGACGTACAAGCAGAATTGCGCCTTCTGTGAAGTGGCGGGACGTCGATGAAGAGGAAATTCCTGGCTCCGTTCTGATATAAATTTTCTTGCGTCCTAAAGAGTCGGTTCAAAGACGCCTCGTGAGTGAATTGTGCGAATGCCGCTCTCCTGAGGTGATGAAGCACGTCGATCAGATGTACAGTTCTAAAACAATGGGAACATACACGCAATCGTTCATCCCAATCCAGGTGACTAACTCTGTAAGTAGGAGACACATAAAATTACGTCGTGCTCGACTCACTGAATAGCGTGTCGTCTTCGCTCCACCTAGCCCACTCCGGTTTCTTTCCTATATCAGGAAGGAATAGGTCGTCAACCTGCCACACCACCCCGTGCACATCTTGTCCGCCGACAGCATAGTCATACGCGAGAAGAGGTGAGGAGCTACAGGGACTGAGATCACGAACAATGTGTCCGACCCAATTTGGTTCGCCAGGCTCATTGTACGTTCGTCCAGGAAATTCGACGCCAAGTGGTCGCTCCTTGCATGGGTGTGGCACCTTTGGAGAGTATCCGACGTCGCAGTACGAGGAACCGCTGTTGCAATCCGATTAAAATTTCGATATTCAAATTTGACGAACAGGTGAGCCTCCTGCGGTCAAGAATGACCAGAATTGCACGCACAATATCACCAGATGTTTTAGAGCATTATATCCCTTCCAGTGATGCCTGACAGTTTGCCAGTCGGTGAACATGGTGATGGTTTGTGAGCAACTTCCCCTCCGTTTTTAGCGCGGTCAGAGTCAAGTCAGTGAAGGCCTAGGCCCGGGTCTGACGGGCCGATCACCCGATTTTGGGAGGCTTACACACACTGTGACACACACGCCATTCTTCCCGATGTCTCTGAAGATTTCTAGGTGTTCACCACGAAATACCTGTCAGTTCTGGAAAGGCAACGGCTGAACAGTACACCAGATCGGGTTTGACTTGGATTGCTGCGCTTGGCTACAACCGCGAGTTGCGACCATTTTCCGGCTGTTTTTACGACCAGGCTGTCTTGCGACTCCTCCAGAAGTTCTTCGCTTTACACACAGGACCTCACCTCTTCCCAATCACGATACTTTTAGCCTTTCGTTAATGGTGGATAGGCAGACAAGCAGCTGGTGAAACTGTGAATTCGCAGGAAACGTGGTGCCTTCTCCGACGTTCGTTGATTGGAATATCCAGCGGCGCTGCAAGATATCCTCACTTGATAGAAGTTAATTTGGCTCAGATAACGTGGTCTGAGAATGGCGGAGCTTGCGTAACTGCGGGCTTCTCGGACGACTGTACGAAGGAGGCGTCGCGTCGGCGACCCAACGTAAAGCCTGTTTTCGAGCCATCTTGGAGCACTGCAGCGAAGGAGATCTGCAAGATAAGGTACATATATCTCGATGCGAGTATCCTTAGACGGTCATTGTTGTAAGCCATGTTGAGTTTGAGATCAGAACATTATAACTAATTTGGAGATTTCAGGAATACGAGGGTTCGACTTGTCCGATGCCCACGCCATGGCTTCTGTGAATAGACTTTGATGATCTGTCACAGCTTGAAAGGGTCTTGAAGAACAATGGATCGAGAGAAGGTGCCTGGATTCGCGAGTTTAAATCTCGAGATATACCGCCCGGCGTTTCAGTTGGATTTTTGAATATCCTCCTCCGAATAAAGTGTCCAACGTAGTGTTAGACAGGCCCCGCAACGTTTGTGGACCATGGAGTGCTCTTGAGTTAGCTGCAAGCAGATGTCGATGGAACGGATGGACGAAGGACGTCATAGCTCCGACACCGAAATCAGGGTAATAGAGGACTTCCAGGACGCCATAAACCCTATCTGCAGATCTTCCACCCCGAAATCTGGACAGCCACCCCACCCACTCGCTGCACGGGCGCGGTATCCAGAATTATGCTTTTCTTGTGGTGGCTCAGGTATGGTAACTGGGTCAAAGCACACCTCGGTATTCCGCTTGCAGGCGGGTGGCCTCTGGCTGACGCCTCGAGGTTGTGACGTCCCCTTTGGCGGTGGTTGATTTGATTTCACGGCGTCTGTTTGAGTGCCCGCGGTGGTAGAAATACACTTTGACCCAGTCAAAGTTCATTCGTACGCCTTCCTTTCATCCCCCACGTCCCTTTGCCCTCCTCCACTTTCCTCCACTTTGCCCTGCCACTTTTCTTCCACCCTTCACCACCCATTCCGTTCCATCCACCACCACCACCACCGCTTCCTCGCCCACTCAACCTACCTCATGAGTTCGCCAAACTCGGATGAGCAATTATTGGCATACTTTCCGTTCTCTTTCGAGTCATTATTTGATGACGAAAAAGCTGCCTGTATTGATTTCCAGTGAGCCACATTCCATTCACCTGCCCCCTGAACGTTTCTGAACCCATCATAGACACCTGAGGGAAGACCGCGCTAGTTTCGAGGCTCAAAAGTCCTCCGATACCGGCATTGACGGAGTAACGAGTATCGACCTGCAAAAGCAACAAGTGGCTCCCATTACCGCCGAAATCTTAGCGAACCTGGAGTACAGCATCCAAACCGAAAGAGAATCTCAGGCATCTCAGCCCGCCGATGATTTCTGCGACAACTCCTCTAGACAATCGCATACTGGACCAGACCTTAGCGAGTTCATTGAATTCTGGGATGGGTCTGAGGCAGCCGATGCGTATGTCAGATTTTATGGGTGATATTATTCCCTAACTCAACATTTCGCGACATCGTGCAGATACCGGCGTGATATGGCTGCTCACGCATTACCGAATGTCGAAACTAGCGCATCTCAATCTTTAAACGGGCTTGAACCAGCGCCTCCCGGTGATGGCGTCCCGAGCAAGTCGTCAGCGGCTACTTCCACATCTGAAGCCAGTGTCGATCAGGCACATATAACAATTCTTTCCTCAGCATCAGAGACTGTCGATATCACTACTGCATATCGCTCTGAGTGCTCGAGCGATTCGTCATCATCGGGTTATCTGGTTCAAAGCGAGCCTTACGCCTCTGCCTTCACTGCCCATGCGGACGTCGCTGATACATCGACGGTTTTCCCCTCAGCTTCAGAGACCGTCGACGTCGATGTCGGTACCGTGTATCACCCTCGAAGCTCGATCGATTCGGTCGCACCGGGGTATTTCGTTCAAACCGAACCTTACGCCACCGCTTCCGCCCAACGTGATGTCGTTCAGGGCTCCACAACAATCCTCCCCTTAGGGCCAGACACCGCCGATCTTATTACAGCTTGCGACTCTCAAGGCGCGATCGATTCTGTCGCGTCCAGTTATTTCGTTCCAAACGAGCAGTACACCGCGGTTTCCACCGTCCAGGAGCAAATTGAGCAAGCACCGACAGCAGCGCCCCCCTCCGTAAGCTCGTTTGATCCGGTGGCTTCAGGTTATTACGACCAGTCCGCGCTCTCCGCGCACCAGAACGCAGCGAACAGCCATTATTCCACAGGATGTTATCCGTAAGCTCGGGGTTATCCTCCCACCGCCAAGTTACTGACATGCGGCTTTTTCGTATAGTTATGCATCAGGGGATCCACGTTACAGCCGGGCGGCTATATTGCAGAGCCAAGTCCCACAGCCGATCAACTCAGGCTGGGTCAACACCGGCAACGCAATGTTTCAACAGTACGCTACCTTTCATCCCTCCCGTGTTACGCATTAACCAGTTCCATATAGATGCGACCTCACGAACATGGTTCCGCCAGGCAGTGTCCCTATGTCTATGCTATACCCCAGCATGGATATGGCGAGTAGTGGAAAAGTTCAACAGTGTGTTTTGCCCTCTCCGTTTCATCGGACCTCACTCAGTTCGTCTAGGTATGGTCAATCCGCCGGTTTGCAACCTCAATATCCTCCATATGCGTCGTCGTCAGCCGTAGCTGTGCCGACCGCGAGTCGACCGGTATCGTGAGTACTTCGAACTACCCTTATGTCTAGCCCATTGACCGTAGGCATTCTAGAACATTCTTCGGTGGCGCGTTTATCGGGAATGTGCCGCCTGCCTCCAGATCTACTGTCGCAACGTACCATGGCCAACAAATCCATATACCCGTCCCATACCCCATCCCGTACGTATACTCACATATTTCCACCAGTTAAAGTTGCTCATACACGTCTCATGCACAGTCAAGTTGCGCCACTCGCGAGGAGTTCGCGCCACTCGCAATTACAACGGTCACATACCTCGCCGTACAGCCAGTACACTACCGTGTTCCCGTCACATTCTTCCTTTTCCTCCCAAACTTTCGCGACGTCCTCCTTCACGACTACCCAATTTTCCTCTTCTAGTTCCCATGAACAACTCCCGGACAACGACACCAACGTTCCTCGCCTCTCCGGGGCAGTTCGTACGAAGGACGGAAAGAAGGGCAAGGGCAAAGTAAAGGATAAGAAACCGTACACGCCTAAGCCAACGCCAGCGCTTCGGAGGACGCAATCCGATACCTCCGCCACGCGGTTCCTGCCATGGGACCCCTCCCAGCTGAGTCGCAAGCTCTCCTCCACGCCCGAGTCGGACGGCTCCGGAAGCTCAACATCGTCGAGCGGCAGGCGCAGGAAAACGATGCCTATCGCTGTCAAGTGTCTCTGGGAAAAGTGCGAAGGGCCGTCTTTTACCGATCGCGAAGCGCTACGAAAGCACATCCACACGCACACCGGATCGTCAAGGAAGGATCCCATGACATGTCTGTGGAAAGATTGTAAAAAGATCATGCAGGTAGATTCCGTCGTGCGCCATATATTGTCGGGGCATGCGTTCCCGGACGAATTTGCGTGCGATCTTTGCGGTGCTTCTTGTTCCAGGAGCGACGCAGAATTGCGGCACCGGAAGGATATTTGCAAGGTGTGCGCGGGGTGCAAACTGCAGTTCAAGACCGTGGACGATAGATTTGCCCACGAACAACAATGTCGGCGCTTTTAACATGAAATGTGCCCATACGACTGAATACAGTTCTATTTCATTACTTATGTTTATTTCACTTTACATGTAAATGCTCTACGTCCATACCTCACGACATTTCACGATAGATACCACCGCTGTTCCATCTTGTTCCATCTTCTCTTTTCATTCGTATATCCTTCGTACAACGTGTTACTAGAATGAAAGCTGAGTATAGAATTCACTTCAATATGTGTTGTAATACCGAGACTACAGTCGCTCTTAGAGGTGTAATTCATTTCAAAACTCCGCTTCGTCCTGGTCTGCGTCAACTTGAGCCAAATCGACCGTGGGTTTGAATCCTGTAGCTGGGAGTGGTTTTACGAACATCTGGACATAGGAAAGGGAAATTAATGGACACGCAGTGGCTCTCAGAGCAATAAGGTCTATTTCAGCGACTGCTCGACGAATGAGATGGTGTGTCAGAGCAATCATTTAACCACTCCTTTTTCGCACGTATCCAACGCTTTGGTGTAGGATTTTGCGATCGCGAGACAGTCGTATGACGCAGAAACATGCTTCCGCAGAGTTCGCCAGTTCGCCACTGTCAAAGGCGAAACTTCGATGTTTTGCCAAAAACCCTACTGTACATGGCGATCTTGAGCATGAGAGACACGGTTCGGGTGACTGCAACTATATAAACCGGCTGCGAGAGGCAGATGAGACGACCGAGAGAATGAGGTGAAATCCACAGGACGCAACAATGTTCACCAAAGATTTCAAAATGAGTGAATTCGCGTCCTTGTCATTTCCCTTGCCGGCCAACATTGCGAATTTAGCCAATGGTTTCCCTGTGGTGTGCTATTATCTATTCTAGATACAAATGCGACAAAGATGCGAACAACGAAAGCAATATACAAGCTGATCATCCACGGGTATAATACTATCACAACTAACCTCACATTGTGAAATTCATAGAATCTCGATCTTCTGACCACAATCTCCCCCATTCCAAGCACAGCCGATATACATAGACTGTAGTAAAGTCAATTACAGATAATAGGCAAGAACAGAGAACGTACCTTCCATGTCAATCGTTCTCCCGACAGTCCTTTTCCACTCTTTCCCCGCTTGCGCAATACGTCTCAGACGGCGATCACCATCTTCTGCGTGTCGAATAATCGAATTGTCAGAAAGGGCACTGGAATTGGCGGCGTGTAACATCGATTCGGTGGGACCGGAGAAGAAGGGATATATGTTGTATAACTCATGATATCCCTGCGACAGTGGAATGTAGTGTAACCTGGGCAGAAAATAAATGAATAACCATGGAAGTAGTCGGGCAGTCCAGGAAATAGAACTTGCTCACCATGGTTGTATCCAGTCGGAAAATGATTCCGAATAGACGGTTGACTTGATGACCGCGCTATCGGAAGCCAGAAAAGCGAGGAATCGTGCCGAGTACCCCATCCCGTCCAAATCCACCAGATATTTATATTTCCAATTATGGTAGAGGGGAATTTGTGCAGCGAACCGATGCGCTTTCCTCAGTGCCTCATAGCCACCGGGATAGCCTTTGTCATTAGTCGACTTCACGAAAGCAACGTCCATAATTTCGTCATTGAGTTTAGAACGTGGTACGTTCGCTTGTTCATATGACGATGAGTTCGGAGGACGAGAGAATACGACAGCCTTTCGCGTGTCTGAGAGATTACTCGCGAGGCAAACGAATCTAATATAACGTTAGAGTGGGAATGAAAGCGAAGGTAAAATCATACCTGTCTGTGACGTTGGTATCCTGGAGCAAATCCGCCCGGCGTGTTACCGCCTCCAGTTGACCGCCCTCTCCAGAAAATCGTATTATTTTTGTGTTGCCACGGTATTTCCATATCGTCCAATTCCTTGTGGACCTGGTGGGCATGATCCCAACCATAGCTATACTGTGCGGTCGGGATGTAATTATAATGGCTTGGAATTCGTATGTCCGAAAAGCCAGGTGCTTTTCCATTCCTAAATAGAGGATACAATGCTGTATTGCTCGCCAATTCGAGAAGAAATGGCCTTGATTAAAACGTGCAGCGGGATTACTGCAGAAATCGAATTTGTTATCTACTGTCTTCGAGAAGTGAAAGTCGTCGCCTGATTCTGAAGCAAAGTTTGTCGAGTTTAAATAGTTGACAGGATTTGTCCGTCGAGCTGGAGATTCAGGGTGACAAGTTTGTCGGAAACGTGACCATACGCCTCCATTGCCACCTCCCCAGCCAGCATCGAATTCTCCGACTAGAAAATTAAACTAAAGACTCTAAATTCGGCTAACCATCAATAGGAAACTTACCCAATGAGTTTTATGCGGTCGTATTCGGAAATTGACGATGCTCCCATGGAACGAGCACGCGTCCTTCAGCCAAGGCATTTATTGGAAAATCCATGTCTGGGAGCTAGAGATGTAAGTTAACTTACAAGGTAGCGGAAATAAACGTGCGTCAAACGTCAGACCCACTTTGCTTTGGAATGTGGAAATCAGCGTTACGAAGCCTCTGGCACGCGAGGTATCCTGAGTAAGGCCCTTTTCGACATTCATAAGAACAGCCTTCCCATCCCTCAGTCGTACGAGGTCAACGGTAGGGAAATTTCCAACCTACGCTTTTCATTCGATTCAGAGCAAATGGTGGTGGCAGTGATTGAACGTACCTGCACAGCTCGCCGCCTGAGTTCCTCTCCTGGTAACTCCCAAAACGGTGCCAAATCCTCAACCATCCCGTCGTATTCATCCATCATCTTGACATCGTGCTCAACTGCAAATTTCCACCAATCACCAAATCCTCTCGGGGGTTCGCGTCCATACCGCCGCCTGTACTCATTCACTGCGTCCACAAGTGTCTTGCTTTGTTTCGCCAGTAGCTTGCGGTACTTATCCTCTGCCTCGGCCATGAGAACGGTAATAGGGTGCGGCACGTTCTTAAGCTTCTCCTCGACCGTGACCAGCTGCTGACGCGAGTTGGATTTCGGAGCGCGCTGTCGCGAGGCGTACAGGCAAGATGGCAGAAATATGAGAAATGCGCAAGCAGTGAAGACGAGCACCCGCTGCTGGGCACTCCATCCTCTCTCCACACCCGCTGGCTTCATGATGGACGCGTCGCGAACGAGGACGAAAATTGGCTGCCGTAATTTCTCGGCGACCAGGCACCGAGCTAGCCTCCCAATTCTCCATCCACATACGACCTGCGCACAATTTGCTGCCAACATAGTACAGTGCAGCTATATTCCTATCGTCGCTGTACATGTAATACCGCCTCTTAGTTCTCGCCTCCCAAGGAGCTCATCACTGGCAATAGCATGACGGAGTTCATCCAAAAATAAATGATCAGCCGATAAATGATCAGCCATGCTTCTCGACCACGTGCCCTTTAGTAACACTTCAATAACACTTCAAAAATAAGGCGTCGGATAAACCTCGGTGATTAACTCACTGCGACCCAGTGGCCACGGAGAGATGATTCAAGAAAAGTAGTAAGTAGCCAGAGCGAATACGTACGTACGTACAATACCGTATCGTCCTTCAGGACCTTCGAGTTTCGCACCGTGAACTAGGACAGACTTGCCAGTGGCGCTTCCCCCAAACACGCTCATCCACAACCAAAGCATGCTCATCCACCCCATGTAACGCCACCGCCATCCACCATCATCGATGCATCATCATCCCCGCTGCACTCCCCGCAAGCCCTTCACTGGTTCTTACACTCCTCCGCGTTCACGTTCTGTGCACCCGCACCACCCGCACCACTCGCACCCGCACCCGCACCGCCGCCAGACTTGCGACCTCTAGGGGGTGGTCCGCGACGTCTGGTAGGCGAGGGCGGCTCTTCTGAGGAGTCGGAGTCCTGTGATTGGTTGGTTAGTGAGGGAGGACGGGAGGGTAAGGTGTGGGAGGAGGTACCTCGTCATCGTCGTCATCATCGTCTTCGTCGTCGTCTTCCTCTTCATCGTCGTCGTCGTCGTCGTCGTCGATATCTTCGTACTCCAGCGCCTTGCCCGTGAAGTAATCAACCGCCCTCGGGATAATCTGAACCCAATCATCAGCTCGCGCTCATCACATCAAAGGTCCACGTACCCTCTCCTTGATGTCCTCCCCAATCTGATAATCAATCTCCAGCCTCGCCTCGAGCTCCTCGAGGTCGTCCGCGTCCACCTCGCCCTTCTCGATCGCGTCGTCCGACGGCATAACCGGCGGGGCGAAGAAGTTGAAGAAGGAGTCTGTCGGCTGAGCTTTGCGCACGAGGCGCGTGCGGTTCGTGTCTACATTCAAGCGCACATTCGTTAAAGAAAGAAAGTGGGAGGAAGATGGAGAGAGAAGAAACGGAAACGCACTCTTATTCCGCTGCTTCTTAACCTCGTACTCCTTCGTCAGATCCATGCCCTCCAACCACCTAATCTCCGTGCCCACCGCCTTCTCGTACAGAAAGTCGCCCGCGTACCCCACCTCCGGCTGGTAGATATACGTCTTCTGCAGCACGTCGTTCTCGAAGTACTCGTTCTTCGCGAACACGAAGCTCAGCACGAATCCCGGGCCAAGTTGCTCTTTGTCTTTGTCTGCGTCTTTGTCAGAAGAGGGGGGAACTGTGGAGGAGGGAGGGAGGTAGGAGAGGCGGATGTCGAGGAGGTGCTTGAGCGCGCCGGCGTCGCGCTCTGTGATGAGCTCCGAGATGCCGACATGGTTCTGCAGCGCTGTGAGCCAGAAGTCCGGGATTCCGGCCGGTTTGGCGGCGGGCGTGGCTTCAGCTTCCTTGGGGAGGGGAGTGTACTCCGGGTCGTCTTTGGTAGACTCGGCTTCGCCTGCTGCGATTTCCTCCGTAGTGGGTGCGGCTGCGCCGGTGATGATGGCGTGTCGTCTTTCGTACAGAGGTTTTTGTAGTTCGAGGTACTGATACATCGATATCCGTCAACATCCCTTCACATACAAAGCAAATAGAACACAAGGATAGACACACCTTCTTCTCCAACTCCAAACACTCGCGCTTATACTGATTCTGCAGCTCCGTCTGCCTAACCTGGACACCCTTGAGCGCCTCGACGTTGCGCTTCACATCGACGGGGAGACTCTCAATGTACCCCGAGCTCTTCCCAACGAGACTCATCAACTTCGACTGCATCATGCTTTCCAGTACATTCTGCAGTCCTTTGGCTTCGACGGGCCCACCAGCGTCGGAGTCACCGTCTTCAGCTTCAGCTTCAGCATCTTCGGTGATATCGGGCACGGTGGGACGCGAGAGGCCGCTTGAGATGGGTGCGTTGGTTAGAGGGGTGTTCTGGGGAGTTGGCGCTGTCTTTCCGGGTTGATTGATGTTCATGCTTGCGTATGATAAGTCTGTGGGGTGAGCAAGGGAGTCAAGAGTAAAAGATGGATTACGATTACGTATGGTCACGTCACGCGTAACACTATGCCTCTTGGTCTAGATCTGCAACCATTCACTTTCATCCAGCGCGATTACTCGCAATCATCCATACACTCACTGCAGGACGGTTAAGAAATCTCTACGGAATACGAAACGATTCTTTAAACCCTAACCATCGTCGTTTTTGTGACCTCCACGCCTCCGAGTCTGACATGCCAGCATCACGAACCCGCGGTGGCTTCTACGCCGTCCAAAAGGGTTTCGCGCCAGGCGTTTACACCTCATGGTAAACCTCCGTCGATTTAACCTACCCAACACGCTCATTTCATGTATCAGGGACGAATGCGCGGTGCAAGTGAACGGCTACGTCGGCGCGCGACACAAGAAATTCAAGACCCTCGCTGAGGCGCAGGCGTTCGTTGACGGCACTAATACTGTGAAAGCAGCGCTGGCCGTACCAGATGCTCGCCACGCTCCTGTTGCTTCTTCGAGTAAACTGAAGCCTGCCAGTTCAGTGCAGAAACGCGATTCGGCTGCAGTTGAGGAGGCGGGCTGGGACGTCGTTTATTCCGACGGTGCGTGCAAGGGGAATGGGAAGGCCGGCTCTAGGGCTGGGATCGGTATATGGTGGGGTCCGAATGATCCAAGGCGAGCTGTTTCATTATCACTACATGATTTAGACACTAAGCTCGCTCATCCCTCTTGACTGCTAGAAACGTAGCAGAGCGCTGTCCCGGGGACCAGACGAACAACCGTGCAGAACTCATCGTCCGTACCCCACCTCTCACCTCCTTATCATCCCATCTCTGAAATTTAACAATTTACTGGGTCGACAGGCAGTTATCCGTGTCCTCGAGCTGACACCACTATCCAAGACCCCGCTTATGATCAAGACAGACTCGAAATACACCATCATGTGTACGTCCCTTCACCTCTCCCACTCCATATCCATATCAAACCGAATCAAATTCAACAAATTATCAACCATCAACACAGGCATCGAACAATGGATAAAGAAATGGCAAACGAACAACTGGCACACCGCCTCCGGCGACCCCGTCAAGAACGCGCCCGTCATACGGTACCTCGCGGCGCTGATCGACGACCGCGCGCGGAGCGGGCAGAAGGTGTGCTTTAGGCATGTGAAGGGGCATGCGGGTATCGAAGGGAATGAGGGCGCTGATGCGGAGGCGAATAGCGGTGCGGTGCTTCCGGTGGTGGCGGAGAGGGATTGGGTGGGGTTGAGGGAGGGGCTTGAAAGGTGTGGGGAGGGAGGGTGTGGGGTGAGTGTACCCTTCTCTCGAATGAATACGCATTTTTGCTTATCGTGTCTTATCCTTCTCCAGGTCGACAACCGTGAGGTTGAAGCCGGAAGTTCGACTACGAAACCTTCCGTCGCTGGAGAACCACCACCTCCACCTCCACCTCCACCTCCTCCCGGAGACTTCGAGGACTTCGAGGTAACTCAATTTCACTTCCTACCATTTCGAAATCGCATCTCATTCTCATATTCTGTGTATATCTCAGGACGTCGGTTTTTTGAGTCCCGAGGAGCTCGCGGCAGAGCTTGACGAGGATTGAATTAAGGAGCGTGAGGGGATGTGGCCTGTGTGGTGCAAGGAGGGAAGGCGTGTAGTGAGTCTTCCTTTCTCTTGAATAAACACTCGCTGTCCTTCCTTATCTTATCATATATTTCTCCAGGGCGACGACGCTAAAGCTGAAGCCGGAAGGTCTACGACGAGATTTTCCATTGCTGAAGAACCACCTCCACCGGGGACCTTAGTGGGTTTTGAGGTAGCACCTTTCACTTCCTGTCATTTCGAAATCGCTGCCCAATCAACCTCCTTTTCTATGTGGTGACTCAAGGCGTCGGGTTTCTGAACCCCGATGAGCTCGCGGTGGAGTTTGAGGCGGAGTCGCGAAAGTGGAAGTCATATGTATCAATTGTAACTTATCTTCGGTACGCCATCCTCCAAAGAGCATTTATGGATTTGTGGGTATGCTATCAGGAAATTTCGGCGTTCCGTAAAAATGTAGGCACGGGCAGCGTCGTGCAAAAACAAGGCGCGACGCTAGTACTGTTTTGGAAACCGCTGGGTGTCACCGACCAGCCCTGACGACAATGAATTACGGAAGCCAATTTTCCTCCTTGTTCGCGTCCACCGTTCCTTGACAGATTTTGCTGCTTCACTGTCATGGAGCCAGCTGGTGCAAAGGCAGGATGGAGTACCCAGCAGTGGATGGTCGTCTTCACAGCTTGCGTATTTTTCCTACTTATGCCAGCCGACTTCTACACCTCGCGGCAGCGCGCTCTGCAATCCAACTCGCGTCCTCTGGGCACGGTCAAGCAGATGAACGCGCCTCACCCGATTCCTGTTCTCATGGCCGAGGCGGAGGAACGATACCGCAATCTGCTGGCGACGCAGAGCAAGACGCTTGTGGAGGCCGTGAATGAGTATAGGCGGCGGTATGGACGCGAACCACCGCGCGGATTTGGGGATTGGTGGCAGTTTGCGGTTGAGCACAACGCGACGATGGTGGATGAGTACGACGGGATGGTTGAGGATTTGGCACCGTTTTGGGAAATGCCGGGAGAGGAACTGAGGCGGCGGGCTCTACGGGTACGTCTGACGGATCACCATGACCTCATCCATTGGTCTGATCGAGCAAAAACGAGTAGGTTGGACATTTACCCTCTGTTGACCTCGTCAGGATGAAGGATGGGAAGGCGGTGCTAGTGAACATCGAAAAGGATTATGTGGATGAGGAGGTTAGTGCGCGTGCCAAAGGCTTCGTCGCCATGACTCGCAAATTTCAGAGCAAGGTAAGTTCTATGGTTATTACGCGTTCGCCTTCGTAACTTAGCACACCTCTAGCTCCCAGACATGGATTTTCCGATCAATACCAAGGCCGAGGGCCGCGTGCTCGTTCCATGGGAGCATCGTCATTTTACCAACATGACCGGTCAAAGTGCATCCGGTAAGGATATCCCTATTGATTGTGCGCTTATTTTAGAATTTTAATTTAATTTTCTAGTCGGTGTCGACAGCGGAGAATTCACACCAGATTGGCAAGGCGTTGGGAGCGTATGGGAAGCTTTCAGACTAACTTGTCCTCCCGACTCTCGGGCTCGACGGACAACTCCTGACAACAATGTTAACTCGACAGACTTGCCTTCAGAACCAGCCGACGACTTTCACTTCTCGAAGACACTAGACAACAAATTCGATTTCTGCAGCAATCCCTCGGCACATTATAACCACGGCCATTTCTTCTCGGATTGGCGGACAATACCAGCGTTGTATCCTATATTTTCGAACGGCAAAGCACCCGGCTATTCAGACATACTGTTTCCAAGTCATTATTATTACAATCCTACCGCGCAGTATAGCTATGCCTGGGACGATGTCAAGAAGGTCGCCAAGGAGTTCGATGACATGGAAATACCGTGGCATCACAAAAATAACACGATTTTCTGGAGGGGCGCTACAACTGGAGGCGGTAACACTCCAGGCGGATTTGCTGACAGATACCAACGTCACAGGCAGGTGCGATTTACCTTTCGTTTTCAATTCCGATCTTAAATTTGTATCTAGATTCGTTCGCCTCGCGAGCGATCATTCTGATACTCGAAGGGCTATCGTATTCTCTGATCCTCCGAACTCCACGTCATATCAGCAAGCGAACGTATCAATTACTAAACTCAATGGCGAAATCATGGATGTTGGTTTCACGAAATCGACTGGTTTTGGTAACTATCCGGGTGGCGAAGCGGCGATGAGGAAAGTCCATCGTTTCGCTGATTCCGTTCCCTTCGGCTATAATTGGAAATACAAGCATTTGGTCGATCTCGACGGAATGGGTTACTCGGCGCGATTCCTCGCGTTCCTGGCTTCGGATAGCGCGGTGATCAAGTCAACTGTCTATTCGGAATATTATTCCGACTGGATACAACCTTGGTGAGCAAATTCAATCGCGTGAAACGCCTCACTACTTCCATGGTTGTTTTATTAATTCATGTTCTGGCCAGGTTGCACTTCATTCCGCTGTCGCAGGGATATCACGAGATATACAACTTATATTCCTTCTTCTCCGGTCCCACCGAATCAATGTTACAAGCTGCCAATTCCAGTGCCCTTTATGACGACTCGATCACCCGAAGAGCAGAAGATGGTGATCGCCGCCTTAGACAAATTGCGCAAGCGGGGAAACAGTGGAAACAGACTGTCGGGAGAACGATTGACATGGAAGGTACATTCTGCGTTCTTTTCCGTCGTTTTCCTCTGTAATTGACTTTGGTACAGTCTATGTATATCGGTTGTGCTTGGAATGGGGAAGATTGTGGGCAGACGATCGACATTCCATGAATTACACCATGTCGGGTCCGTCCTGATAATACAGGGGATATTGAACTTGTACATTACTTTCGTCGTTTCGATTGTTGTAGCATCATACCTAACAACAGATAATTGAATACCACAGGGACTTGTCACGATTAGGCACTCGCCCCAAATGGTGTCCTCCGAATACTTGCGTCTGATTGGGTGCAATGTTAACTCGGTCCCAGCGCTAAACGTTAACCTCCCACCAACTAGAGGTCGACGTTCACGTGCAGGTATACCTTAGTATCTGGTGCGAAAGTCGAGGTCTTTCGCGACAGTACGTTTTATCCGTAGTCGCTCTGGGTACTATCTTGAATCAGTTTCTCACTTGGTCGTAACTGACGTTTCGGTTATGTGAGAGACTGTAAATCCGACGCACCCACGCGCTTACAGCTGACTGCGACACCTTGCTAATAGGTCCGTAATTTTTCTTCCATCCACAATTCACCATTCGAATAATGTTGCTCTTTTTGCACACTGGCAGGGAAACTTGGCTGATCATTTACATTCGGAGGAACACGCTTTGAGGAGCTCCATCTGAGACGATAACTGATTGGAACTAAGAAAATGGCGGCGGTACTATGTTGGCAGCAATCTCTGCGTACGGTACATGTAAAATGTAGGCACGCGTATGTGGTCAAACAAGGCTAACACTGTTTTGGAAACTGTGACCGTTGGGTGTCACCAAACACTTTCGCTCTTCAGTCAAACCGCACCACTTCATCTTGGCGGGCAACGCGTTCAAAACCGTGGCTGCTAAACGGGTCCTAAGCACAAACGGTCAATTGTGTTGTATCATAATGTTGAAATGAGGTTAGACTCGGCCGTCGCCGAGAAATTACGGAAGTCAAATTTCCTTGTTTGCGTCCATCGTTCCTGACAGGTTTTGCAACCTGACCGCAATGAAGCCATCGGGTGTGGAGACAGGATGGAGTGCCCAGCAGCGGGTGCTCGTCTTCACAGCTTGCATATTTCTCTTATTTATGCCGGCTGGCCTATACACCTCGCGACATCACGCGCAGAAATCCAACTCACTTCAGCTGGTCGCAGTCAAGGGGATGAACGTGCCTCACCCTATTCTTGCTCTGATGGCCGAGGCGGAGGAGACATACCGCAATGTATTGTCGAAACAGAGCAAGACCCTTGTGGACGCCGTGAATGAATACAGGCGGCGGTATGGACGCGAACCCCCGAGAGGATTTGGAGATTGGTGGAAATTTGCAGTTGAGAACAATGTGATGATGGTGGACGAATACGACGGCATGGTTGAGGATTTGGCACCGTTTTGGGAGCTACCAGGAGAGGAACTCAGGCGACGGGCTGCACAGGTACGTTCAATCGCCGCGACCGCCATTTGCTCTGATCAAATAATATGAGTAGGTTGGAAATTTACCCACCATTGGCCTCGTAAGAGTGAGAGATGGGAAGGCTGTTCTATTGGACATCGAAAATGGCGATTCTGAAGATAAATCGCGTGCTGAATTCTTCGCACAGCTGATTGGCAGATTTCAAAGCAAAGTGGGTCGGCTCCCGGACATGGATTTTCCAATCAATACCAAGCCCCAGGGCCGCGTGCTCGTTCCATGGGAGCATCGTCAATTTCCGAACATGACCGCACATAATTCATCGGGTAAGGGGATATAGTATTGTTGGTTTCGTTTCAATTTTATTCTTCTTTTTCTAGTCGGCATCGATGCCATGCTTGGCGGAAAATTCACTGCTCGCTGGGGAAGCACTGGGAACGTATGGGAAGCTTTCCGAAGAACGTGTCACCCTCACTCTCAAGCTCGACGGACAAATCCTGTCAAATATTCTGACCCGACGGGCTTCTCCTCAGAATCAGGCGATGACTTTCACTTCCCGCAGACACTAGATAGCGAATTCAATTTCTGCAGTAATCCCTCGGCCCATTTCAATCATGGCCATTTCTTCTCGAACTGGCGGACAATATCAGCATTATATCCTGTATTTTCGAATAGCAAGGCACCGGGCTATTCGGACATACGAATCCCCAGCCATTATTATTACAATCCTACCGCGAAGTATAGCTATGCTTGGGATTACACCAAAAATGTCACCAAGGGATTTGACGACATGGAAATACCGTGGCAACACAAGCACAATACAATTTTCTGGAGAGGCTCTACAATGGGAGGCGGTTCAACGCCAGCCCGATTTGCTCCCACATACCACCGTTACAGGCAGGTGCGATCTACCTTTCCATTCCATTCCGACCCTAACCTTGTATTAGATTCGTTCGCCGCGCGAATGATCACTCAGACACTCGAAAGGCTGTCGTATTCCCTGATCCTCCGAACTCATCATCATACGAGCAAGCGAACGTACCAATTACTAAACTCAATCACGAAATCATGGACGTTGCTTTTACGAACTGGACTGGCGAAGATCACTATCCCGGTGGCCGTGAGGCGGTGATGAAAGCATATCGTTTCACTGACCCCGTCCCCCTTGGCCAAAATTGGAAGTACAAATATCTGGTGGATATTGACGGAAAAGGGTACTCGGCACGATTCCCCGCTTTTTTGGCTTCGGATAGCGCAGTCATCAAGTCAACCGTCTATTCGGAATATTTTTCTGACTGGATACAACCTTGGTGAGCAAAGTATATTGCGAGCAACGTCCCACGTCCCACGAACTGCATGGTTGAGGGTATTAATTTATCATCTGCCCAGGTTACATTACATTCCACTGTCGCAGGGATATCACGAGATATACAACATATTTTCCTTCTTCTCCGGTCCCACTGCATCGATGTTACACACCGCCGATTCCAGTGTCCATTATGACGACCCCATCGTGCGAAAAGCAGAAGATGGCGATCGCCGCCTCAGACGTATCGCGCAAGCGGGGAAAGAATGGAAAAGGACTGTCGGGAGAACGATTGACATGGAAGGTAAATTCTCCGTTCTTATCTGCCATCTTCATCTGTAATTGACTAACCATCACGCCGTCTATCTTTGCTGCAGTCTTTGTTTATAGGTTGTGTTTGGAATGGGGGAGATTATGGGCGGATGATCGAGATTCCATGAATTTCACATCGTCGGGTTTGTCCTCATAATGTCCGGGAGGGTCGATTTTTATTTATTTCTTTCGTTGTTCCCGATTGTTGTCGCATTGTATCTAACAACAGAGAATATAACTCTACAGGTATCATGTCACAATTAAGCATTCGCCTCAAGTGGTGCCCTCCGACTTTTCGTTTCTGATTGGTTGGATTGTTAACTTGATCCGAGCACTAAGCCTCCCACCTCTGGAGGTCGACGATCAGATGCGGATGCCATTGCCACCAGTGCGGACGCGCGTGCGTTGAACATAAATGTGGAGGAGTGCCAGAATCAGTCAGAGGTTAAGGTCTGGGAAGGCGTTAATGCTTTTTCAGGCGAATATGATAAGGTTAGCAAGCGGAGTGTCTGCGAATGTTCTATCGTACATCGTGTGCGGTCAAGTTCGCGACAGGTCAGGATCGGCTGCGTCAACCGTGCACGAGAACATGCTGCCTACCGAAAATGCGAAGAACAATGATGCGAAGCATCACAGCACAACCTGTTGATGTCGAAGAAAATGGATGCGGCCAAGCCGTTATGAGTAAATATGGAAGTGGATAAATGGCCGGAGGATAATATATCATGCCGAATTTGAGCGCTTGGGAAATATCTCTCGCCGGTGTATCTGGAACGATGCATGTGCAGTACACCTCGCCTGTTCAAGCGTTGAAGCTTCAACGCTTGACTGTACACGCCATCACAGAGGACCGGGGATGGTACGGGCTCATATAAAGCTGGATCTAGAAGCTGCCGAGGTGGCAGTGCGAAGAAACCCGCAGTCCAGAGCAAGAGCAAGATGTAAAAATACATCTGAAGGCTGAATGCATGAGGGATTGGGAGAAGGGCTAAGATAAAGGAGGTGTGATCAAGCGAGGAGTCACGAACCGATCGAACCCATTGGCGTAGCAAGTGCGCCCACAACTTCTTCGCTGAGTCAGCTGATGGGCGAACGGCAGGATCGAAATCGGTAATATCCTCCTAAATGCAGTTCGTCGCAGTGTATGTACGTTTCCTGTCGACGTAGTGGATGAGTTGCGGCAAGAACCCGTAGAATTTACGTAGGGGACTGTTCTGCAAGCGCATGCTGAAGTCAAGTATTTGTCGATGACATGACAGAGCAATCCCTACCCATGCTGAACAATGAAAGGCGCGTCCTGATCTCTCCCATGGTGTGTAATTTCGGAACGCACGCTGCGCGAAAACTCGCGCACAGGGGCGAGCGGAGTACTGTCAGAATGCTGGTCGGACTGATGTACGGACCACAAGTATGCAGTCTTTCGCGTGGAGCAAGGAATGGCAAAAAAATGAAAAAGAATCGATTGGAAGGATTCGAAGGCAGCACGTCGGAATTGTTAAGCTCACTGACTGCCGCTACACCATCTGGTCTTCCTGAGGTCTGTAAAAATGTAAAATATCAACCCCATGAATTCCAATTTCTGCGAAATACTCAAAATGGGGACCCCACGTGCCAAAAGAAGTTGCCGGAATCGGACCGTGCGAGAGGCAATCTTGCCGCTCGGCCATCAGCTGAGTCAGCGAAGAAGCTGGGGGCGCACTCACTCATTGATTTCGTAACTTGATACTAAGTTGCTCGGCAGTCGCCGAGGAATATTAATTACGGCAGCCAATTTTTGCCTTGTTCGTGTTCCTCGTTCCTTGACAGGTTTTGCAAACTGACGGTCATGAACCCAGCTGGTGTGGAGACAGGATGGAGTGCCTACCATACGGTCCTCATCTTCACAGCTTGCGTATTTCTCTTATTTATGCCGGCTAGCCTATACACCTCCCGACAGCGTCCTCAGAAATTCAACTCGGATCAGCTGGTCATTGTCGAGGGAATGAACGGACCACACCCCATTCCTGCACTCATGGCCGAGGCGGAGGATAAGTACCGCAATCTACTGGCGAAGCAAAGCAAGAGCCTTGTGGACGCCGTGAATGAATACAGGCTGCGGTATGGACGCGAACCCCCGAAAGGATTTGGCGATTGGTGGAAATTTGCAGTTGAGCACAATGTGACGATGGTGGACGAATACGACGGCATGATGGAGGATTTGGCGCCGTTCTGGGAATTTCCAGGAGATGAACTCAGGCGGCGGGCTGTACAGGTACGTTTGATCAGTGCGACCGCCATTTGTGCTGATCAAATAAAATGAGTAGATCGGAAATTTACCCTCCGTTGACCTCGTACGAGTAAGGGATGGGAAGGTGGTTCTAATGGACATCGAAAAAAGCGAATCTTACGATAGAGCGCGTGCCCAATTCTTCGTAAAGCTGATTGCCAGATTTCAAAGCAAAGTGGCTCCGCTCCCAGACATGGATTTTCCCGTCAATGCGAAGCCCGAAGGACGCGTGCTCGTTCCATGGGAGCATCTTCAATTTCCGAACATGACCGCACCAAACTCGTCGGGTAAGGAGATCTATGCATTGTTGGTTTATTTTAGAATGTTCGTCAACTTTTTCTAGTCAATGTCGATTTCATGCTTGGCGGAGATTTCACCGCTGGCTGGCGAGGCACTGGAAACGTATGGGAAGCTTTCCGAAGAACCTGTCACCCTGAATCTCCAGCACGACGGACAAATGCTTCTAACTCGACGGACCCCGCTTTAGAATCAGGCGACGACTTTCATTTCCCGAAGACACTAGATACCAAATTCGATTTCTGCAGTAATCCCGCGGCACGTTTTGATCAAGGCCATTTTTTCTCGGATTGGCGGACAATACCAGCATTGTATCCTTTATTTTCGAATGGCAAAGCACCTGGCTTTTCGGACATATTAATTCCAAGCCATTATTATTACAATCCTACCCCCACGTATAGCTATGCCTGGGATAATATCAACAAGGTCGTCAAGGGATTTGACGATATGGAAATACCGTGGCAACTCAAAAACGATACGATTTTTTGGCGGGGCGCTACAACTGGAGGCGGTGCAACGCCGGCGGGATTCGCTGACAGATACCAACGTCACAGGCAGGTGTGATTGACCCTACGTTTTCACTCCGACCCTAACATTGTATTAGATTCGTTCGCCTCGCGAATGATCATTCAGACTCTCGAAAAGCTGTTGTATTCTCTGATCCTCCGAACTCAACTGAATATCAGCATGCGAACGTAACAATTAGCAAACTCAATGACGAAGTAATGGACGTTGCTTTCACGAAGTGGACTGGTGAAGATGGCTATATTGGCGGTGAAGCGGCGGTGAGGAAAGCATACCGTTTCGCTGAACCCGTTCCCCTTGGCTATCATTGGAAATACAAATATTTGGTGGATATCGACGGAATGGGGTACTCAGCACGATTCCTCGCGTTTCTGGCTTCGGATAGCGCAGTCGTCAAGTCATCTGTCTATACGGAGTATTTTTCTGACTGGATACAACCTTGGTGAGCAAATTCAATCATCCACTAATTCCATGGTTTTGGTGTTGATTACTTTCTGGTCAGGTTACACTTCATTCCACTGTCGCAGGAATATCATGAGATATACAACATATTCTCCTTCTTCTCTGGTCCCACCGAATCGATGCTACAAGCTGCCAATTCCAGTACACTTTACGACGACTCAATCGTGCGGGAAGCAGGGGATGGTGATCGTCGTCTTAGACGCATTGCGCAAGCAGGGAAACAGTGGCACCACATTGTCGGGAGAAACATTGACATGGAAGGTATATTTTACGTTCGTGTGATTATCTTCATCTGTAATTGACTATCGTCTCTCTTTGCTACAGTCTACGTATATCGGTTGTGCTTGGAATGGGGGAGACTGTGGGCAGACGATCGAGATTCCATGAATTTCACAATGTCTGGTTTGTCCTGATAATACCCGTGATGATGGGCTCGTATATATTTCGATGTTTGTATTGTTATCGCATTGTATTTATAACTATAATAGAATACAGCAGGGACACTATTGGGTAAAGCATGCAGGTCCAGAGTTGCCATGGAAGATATGAAGCTGGACGTAAATGAAAACCGAAACTATCTAGTAATCAAATTAGGGTACTCATGAAGGAGTAGAAGGGTGAATTCTCGAGTGCAAACCATGTAGCTCTTTACTCCTTTCGTAATCTAAAGACACTCTGCGGTATCAATTTCTGTAATCGAGCGTAAATTTCATCTATCGGTGATGTCGTCGTTCTGGCTCCTGCCCAGAGACGCGCCGCCTTCAAATTCCCATTGCTTCCAGCAGTTTTAGAGTTTGGGTGTACTATGTAAACGACAGCGTCTGACATGGCTCTAGTTGAGGTAGAGAAGGAACGGAAGCTTCGGAGAGGCAACATGGGGCTACTCCGCCGCACACGTGGCGAAAATTCAACAGGACTTGGGACGATACCAGTCGTACGATTGGTCGTCAAGCAATTTCCAGGGACTATTCCGGGGAAAATATTCGAAAATTATGACGAGAACATCCGTTCGATGAGGTAGATAGGTATTAGGTTGTAGAACGAGATTAGGCGTTACGTGCTAGCCGACATCTGTGGTTCGGGAGTTACCGTGAGTGCTTTACTCCTCACCAAGTACGCAATGAGCGATGTCCTCTAGTGTTCTGTTCATTCCCGGTGCAGACGCACAGGAATGCAAGAGAATGCAGTGTGTTCTAACGTTGTGGCTACATATTAATCCGTCATGAAAAGGAGCGTTTCACCATGGACCTTCCTTAAAGTTCCTTTCGTCTGTCGCCGTCCGCATCACAGCGCTAATATTGATTCTCATTTCTTATACTTCAGCCCAATATCTCCATCTAGCGACACACAGAGCACACTCAACGCAGCCCAACGCGATATTGTCTGTCACAGCGCGCCCTTCATTTTCTTCACGCGCAATCTAATTTAGTGCTCTTGCATGTCGGCATTTTTTTTCCGGATAACCAACAACCACGACAAGAATCTATGGTCTCGTAGTTCAGCTTATTCTGATGCTGGACTGTGAATGGGACCGGTCCTGGGAAAGACCCAGCGGGCAGAAAGATGGACTATTCTAAGGTTGTGGTCGTCTTCCTCTTCAAATCTTCTTCTCATTTGAAACCATTTCTTTCATTTGAAGTAACAAAACCTGTGAGATGCTGAATTTCTCTTTCGAATCGAGCAAGGGGTGGAACACCTTATCGCACACAACGGCTCAGTGCCTAACATGAATCAGGCCCAACAAACGATGCACGAACTTGAAGAAACGTAGCGCTCGTCAAAGTATCATTTGCAGGCTTACAGCACAGCTTTCACAAGATAATCAATCGATGCTCAAGATGTGAAAAGTGGAACTAGATGAGGAAGGAAGAGGCTCTAGAATAGCCTCAGACTCAGACACAGACACAGACACAGATGGTGGTTGATAGCAAAG
>ML170287.1:24686-51936 GCA_004355085.1 Rickenella mellea | reverse complement strand
CGGCGTGTTGTGCTGCCCGCGCGGCCTTCGCTCTCTCTCATTGTTGGTGCGCCACACTTGATCATGTCATCATGTCATTACTAATCGACTGTGAACCCGATCCGTCGCAGCCTGACTGAATAGCCATTGAACTTGAACGTTCACGAGGAACTCCATCACTATGAGTTCGGTAAAATCGTACTGTTTGTCTATGGAGATAGTCGGAGGTCGTGTCCATTACCTTCGTGTGCAAAACAGTTCCGCTATGAACTTGAGAACATGCAGAAATCGAGTTCAATGGCAAGTGGCACTTGGACAACGAACTTCAGTAGAACCTCAAAATCAAATGTCTTGTCGAAATCCGTCGAGGGGAATTTCCACAGCAGCTGTAAGGCCACGAATCTCGATTGCCATTCCTCCGTTCTCGGATGCAGCGTTCAGGGATTTGTTGGTCGTCAGTGGTCAGCCTTACCGCCAGCAACCGGCGAGTACTATCTCGTATCTCAATGACAGTGAACGATTGCAGTCGGCGATGCAATGCTCCGACAAGACTATGAAAACCACAAAATCCGTTAAATGGCGAGTAGATCGTGAGTAGAGCGTATGTGACTGGAATTATGACGAGCACATGCCTGAACCTATAAAGAATGTTGCCGTATCGCTTTGTCGAGCACAAAATGGAAATGGTACTTGTTTATTTCTCAGGTCAAAACAAAGAATGGCTTGCGGCGGTCCATGTTACTCACCGACGAGATTTTTGCTGGCTTGGTGATTACGAAGATGCCACGATTAAATCTGTAGCTGAGCAACGTTCTGAGAACGGAGTTAAACCTGTTTGGCGCGAGCTGTCAGGAATCAACGGAACTGAGGCGGGGGCGATGGATCACACCTCATCGTATACGGCGTCGCACAGTCGACAAAGATCAGGACCATCGCAAATTCTGTTGCGAAATCACAGGTGTTCAACAACGGGAAGCATAATTGTAACTCAAAATTATCACCTCCATGCTAGTTGACGACAATTGAGATCGGAGTGATAGGCATGAGAATTAATCTCACTGAGCAACGATTGTGTTAGATGCTGGGGTTGATGGAGGTATGTGAAATATCTTACCGATCCCCTGTGAGCCGTATAACACTCAAATTAGTCCGCCTGCAGTAACCCCTTGAACTCCGTCTCAGCGTTCTTCGATTTTGTTGAACTTGAGCTCGACGACAACGTAGCTACCCGTGGCGTGGTGTACGAGCGACTTGACGATGTGGCCACAGCGTTTGAAGAACGCCTGATCCATACATCGCGTTATGTCAGAGGAACATACCGCATAAAATCCAAGGAAAGAGAAAACAGACCTCACGTCAGAGTAATAGTCCCACCAGCGATCCCCGCAACCTCCACGACATTCGCGTCCTGACTTGTAGCACTATCGACAGTCCTCTTCCAGACGAACCTATGCAGCCGTCAACTGCCTTTGTGCACTCCGCAGACGCTCGTCTCAACTTCCTCGGCGGTCCACCAGCACTGGAAGAAGCAGATGATGGATTCGAGAGCGGGAGCTGCGAGTCTTGCCCGGGCCGTTGTACATATCGTGTTGCGACATCGAGTCATTTCCGCGTTCCATTGACCGCGGTGTGCACGGTTCTGTTGGATTCATGTTGAGTACGACAGATAAGAGGACGAGAATGAGAATAAATATCGAGTAAACATGAATTGATGAGGCGGGGTTTGGACAGCACCGCCGTCTGCCTAGGATACGTCGTTTTGTCTCATCGTTGGGCAAATGAAAGTTCCGGTGCGCAACGAAAGGTCAATCCACTTCTTCGATTCCCGATGCTGGACGTCACGCGAACGTCCACAAAAACCTCGTCTCGTTTTCGTTTCCGTTTCGGGAGCGTTTTCGTATACAACGAAAGGGGGGAAAAGACGAACGTATGGTACAGCCGCGCCGGCACCCCCACCATTGCCACGGTTTCGAAAGCCAACGCCCCCGAGTTGTTACCAGGATGAGGGCAAGAAGGAGCAAGAGACGACGAGGTGAGAGAGAAAACAACGGCAAACCTGAAATGGGTATTTGGGTTTGTTGTGCAATGCCTTTATCTGCATCGCCACAGTGCCCAGGACCTCTCAACAACGAATAACGCTTTCGATATACCTTCATCCTTGACGATTGATGAAGAAAAATTACCCATAAAACTACAGGCATCGATTTTGCCAACCTCCGTGACTCAGACACACCCACTGTGAAAGCCTTCAACCGCATGAAATTCGAGCCCGTGAAAAGAAGTCTAATTTCTATTGCTTTGTTTGCTCTATTCAAGGTGTAAGACGTCTATTACTCTATCAATCGTGCTTCCTTGCTAATTCGAATGCATTCGTCATAGCTATTTCATAAATCTCTTGTCCACGAGCATAATTTCCTTCGGCACACGAAGATTTTAGGGTCTGGCCAAAGCCATGCATTGAGAGAATACAAACCGCAATTTGTGTAGCCTTTCTCGAGAGATACCCTAATACTTCAATGATCCTACTAGTGAGTTCATCCTAACTTTCTTGTTGCTCCACGTGAATCGCACTGTAATGAAGGACCGTTGCTACTCCCGCCTCATTCGCTTTGCCGCTATCGGAAACACCGATTAATCATGGTAATAATGTCTCGATTTGACAAATAATTCACCAATGTACTGTGTTTAAACGTCCCAGAGCTTTGCTGGTTCCATCCATTTGGACCTCGCAATTCCGATAGGCCTTTCAAGGCCAGCATACTGGGGATGAAAAATATTCGGTCCGTTGTGAACTGGCCAGAGGAAGTATCAGACGACATGAACATACTTCCGGGCTCTTGTCAGGTGCTTCTTGCGGGGGTGGCATTTTTAAAACTGCTGAATACGACAAACGTACCGACTGGTTCTAAAGCACGATTTTACACCTGGTGTTCGCCACACACTAATCCTCTTGTGAACACAGAGTCTCAAAGATGGCGTAAGTTGGAACCCTTTCTCCATCAGCGCTAAGGCATTGCTAACTTGTGAAATCAACAATTAGCCTCAGCACGAAAGGGTATACCTGTCCATTCTACGTTCGGGCTTCCGAGTATCGTTGGATATCATAACGGGACCAATTTTGGTCATACCTCCGTGAGCATAATCAGTACCGAATTTGTGGTAACTTCGGCAAGAAAGGGATATAAAATGAACGCCAATGGGGTTGGATCGTCTGTGCTTTACCAGCGTGGGCTATGACCGGACAAGAATCTGATACCTCTGTTAGTCTCGGCCAGACACAGGAATTGGCAGGTGGGTTTAATATCATTCGATACTGTTCTTAATTTCCATCAATCAATCAAATTAGGCATCACCGTCTCTTTTGCCTTGGCCACGAAGCGCTGCGGAAGGCTCAATTTCCTGCTGGTGTCGGCGGAACCAACCTGCAGTAACGTTTTACACTAATTTCATTCGGACTCGGTAACAGTGTATTGCGAACGCAGCCCCCTCCCCCCACGGATTACTTGGCGGAACGCACTCAGCAAACTACCCACCTCGTCTCATCCCCTCAATACGTTGGTGTCACTAGTTTGTTAGAAGAGTGATGGAACTCGGAGAAACAACGGATCGAGTTGAGATTATTGCCCGAAATTGCCCGTTCATCAAGATCCCGTTTCCACGAATGCCATAGTACTTCAGAGACCACGACGGATGGGATAAATGGAACAATCATGGCTGCACAAGCCAAAGTCATGATTACAGGCATGATTGATCTCGGACAGTGACCCCATTAATATTCGCTGAATTCTCTCATGTAGCTTCTCGTACTCCCCAGACAGTAATTAATGCTTCAGACTCGAAATGTGAATTTCGGACGTCTCCTGCTTGAAAATATGCTTGAAAACTAAGAAATGAACAACCGGAATGCAGCGAACCGTGGATCAGGGTTCCGGAAGCACAGCTGCATTCCCTGATTATATACGAGCCACAACCTTATTATAAAATTTCGCAGGTTGCTATACTAAACGTACCACCATCACCGAGAAAGCCCTCCTATCATACCACCATCAAGCTGCCTGTTTCACCCCTTTTATACATCACCGAGCCCCTTCAGGGTCTGAGCTGAGGAGAAGTTGGAGAGCGCAAAGTACCTTACACCAGTCAGATCACGAAGGCTCACATCGATCAGACAACGTCACATTACCGTATATGCAACGGTCCCCTGGCCACAACACCTTATGCACTGAACGAAAACACAGATGTGTCCATTCTCATGGAGGTCTCAACAAGACTCATACTCGTCTCTTTATTCCTTGCCTCGACTCGCAAAGTATCTTTAGTATAATTATTATTATTCGTACTTATCGTTCGATATAGCGGATATGATGTGTGCGAATTGTTCGAATTTTTTGCACAACAGGCGTGAGTTTTTATTCCATCGTCATGGATACATTTGCCAAACAAGGGAAATGGCCAGTGTGTAGAGCCGCCACGAGTTGATGGGTTTCGATGCAACAGTTGCAGATGGTAATGGATGTTGTCGGAAGAGTTTGACTCATGCGTAAGAATAGGTCGGGACTTGTCCCAGCAACGGTTTCAAATGTCAGATTGATTAAGGTCTCCTGGCAGAAATTTAGAAATTGCTTCAAGCGGGGCCACAGCAATTCTGAACATCCATTGAGACCAAGTCCCACCAGCCTTGGCGTTTGGATAACATCTAAAACAATTCCGATGTCATCTTCAAACTCACCAGATATCAATAGACGCTTAAGGATTGGTAGCACAATCGGATCCAGCATGAGAGAACGATTGGCTAGTTGCTCTTCAAAACAAATATAAAAGCTTGCAGATTCCAAGCTCGCGACCTGTGAGAGTACTTCCAGGAACGCTGAGAGGTTCATGGGCGACCACCGTTGCCAGAGGTTCAGATGTCGCAATGGAGGTAGTGGAGGGAGTCTGGTCATATCAAAGTATGCGTCTTGAAGAGTCAGCGTCCGTAGCGTTGTTGGGAAGACACTTCCAGAGGGAATATTTTGTGTAAAGGCGCTCCTCTGAGTCCTCTTCATCGGGATATCGTGAATATACAGTTCCTCGAGAATTGGCATGTTGCTCAAGGAAAGCACACAATTATCTGCCAAATATCTTGGAGCAATACGCAGGAGCCTCGTGATCCGGAAACTGTTTGCCGCAACAAGATCGAGTATCTTTCGAATAATGAACGAGTGTTGCGTATTTGTGACCCATGAGTAAAATTCGCCAATTAAATGAAAATCGATCGTGAGCTCGCATGTCCTCGAAAGGCAAAGCCACCTTTCGACCATATCAACCATCCTGTTGTTTAAAACTGAGGTCGGACCAGGAAGCCCGATGTTCGACCAAAGTCTCGGAGAAGACAATGCCGTGCAACGCCAGCTTGAACAGACCCGCGTGAACACCGTAGGTGCGCTTGTGGTTGAGAACGAAGTGTACGACGGCAGGCACTCCAAAAATATGTCTCCCCAAATTTCAGGAGGTAGTCTGGATAACATGTGTGCCAGAGAGCCAGTAGTGTTGAAATCCGGGAAAAGGAAGATTGCTGCTAGTAGTTACCAGTGGTCGATTATCGCGAAAGCCATTAATGTTGTGCGTGAAGTGATGGTCGGCTAGGCTCGTGACAGCTTGGCTACTTTGCCCTTGGGACAAGGTGTGGCGTAGCCGCGTCACCCCTGTCGGAGGCTGGTGCTGCGAGTCTAGCGAGTGACATCAATGGAGACGGGCGGCGCGCAACGTCGACCATCAAGTGCAAACTACTAGTAAGTGACATGGGCTCTTTCGGAGCTCACTCCGGTGGCGACTTCGAGAATAGCTCTCCTCTTTTGCGAAGGGTGTATTTTGAAAGATGAGGACAGAGACCTGCATGGTGACTGCAGAAGTTTGGACGTGAGCAGCGAAAACGTGTGTGAGGAGGGAAATGCGCAGTTCCACAGTTGCCCCGCGCTGCCGCGCAATTTGTCACTGGCAACGTATTCGGCTGGACCACCTGGTGAAGCAGCTAAATCATGATCATGCTATCCGAATACTTTCACCGTTCCATTCGAGAAACTAATGGGGATCAGTGAAATCTATGGCCGAAAGTTCGTACTTACCGTTAACCGTTACAACCGCGAGCGTGGGATTGATTGGCAATTAGAGTGGAGTCTCATTGATCAATTGAGAGCCCTGGGTTACCACTTTGGTTTCCCGACGTGCAAATCTTTCGGATGCCGGAATAAGCTAGCGCCGAAATCAAGATGGACGGGTGACATCACTGGTCAATTGCGGGTTGCGTGGGTTGTTATACTACTCCAGCATCACTCATCAGCCGAGCGACGACACTGGTCTAGCCTGTACCACTCATGGTCTACGCGACATTCTAGAAACCTGCACTGATTTCCAAGACTATTCTACCAACCCATCATCGCTTCATGTAATATTAATCATCCGTGGCGCTGATATCTACATCACTAAACCCATTTCTGTCGTTCAGCATGTTTTGTGCACCTTCTGCTAAAATATTAACATCCAAAAGTCTTGTACAGTGGCTTGTACCGTTCCAATGTGATCACTAACCACTGCCCAACATCGGCTCTGGGACGACGCGAATTTATGTTCTCCTGTGTGTGCAATGAGGTGAGCCCCCTGCGGAACTCGACTCTAATTGCCCACCAAATACCACTCTCGCCGCATCGAACGGTTGTGGCACCGTAAGTAAGAAACTTCGGCCATAAGTTTCACCAATCCCCATCCGCTTCTTCGGGCTAACGGTATTGGGATCAACGCTTTCCCTAACGGTCTTCAGATAGATCAGAATCATGGTTTAGTTGATAGTTGCGGTGGTTGTTGAGAGGTTCGCTATGCACATATGCGTCACTGGTTTTGGTTTTTCACCTCTTCGTTTACAGATATCCATTACGAGAGTTGTCCCCCTCTGGCTTGGATCCGGTAAATCTCATGGTTAGTCTTGGATTGGTATCATACCATTTGACAAGTCTGTAGGTACCAATATTTTAGTTACCTGGCCTTTGCATGCCAACATATGCCTTTGCTCCTATTGGAAGTCGAAAGTCTGCACTGAATAGTACTAACGTTGGGCAGGTAGATGAATAAAAGCCGGCTACAGAAAGCTCAGTTCTTCCAACAAGCTCATTCCTCACTCGTGACTCGTCAGACACGTACACTTAACCGCGATGAGTCAACCAAACTTAATGACGTTCAGCCTGGCCGACGCCCAGAAGGCCAAGGACAAAGCTGCCGCCGATAAGCAAGCTGCCGCGGCGGCCGAGGCCAAGAAAGCTAAGGACGCCGCCAAGGCCGTTGCTGACAAGCAAGCCGCGGCTCCTTTCACTCCCGGGAAGAAACCCGACTCGGACCCGCCGTCTGCCCTGCGGAGCACCCTTCAATAAGAGTACTCGGGATTTTCTTGGGAACCTGTGCGTGAGTGGTGTTCTTCCAATGACGATTCCTTGAGTCGCTCAATTTTGTCGACAGGATTTCCTTACAATCGAACTAAATTAAGAAGTAAACAGATCTTCAAAATTTGTTATAGACATAGACATAGACATGGAAGGAATATATATCCTTTAGACTGAGAGTCGTTCGAGGTCTGATTCGAATAAGGCTTATTCATATAACGGGTGACTTTCCACAAGGATCTATTCAGCGAAATAAGGTAAACGCGAGGAATAAATTATACGAGCCGGCCATCAAGGTACAAATGTACATTTAATTATTTGCACTAAGATCTTTTGTTTCCCGCAAGATTTTATAAATTTCGGGCACAAATTTCACAACGGCTTCCGTGTGCCACAGAAACTACAATAGAGTCGTCATATGAACTTAGCACAGGGGTGTTGACTAAATAACAACGAATTTGCCGTTGTGTCGTAGGACGGTATGTACTCGACCTCCAGCGTGATAGTCTTGCTCATGAGGGTCTTACGAAGATCTGCATTCCTCCACGCGGACGAAGAACGAGGTGAAGGGTCGACTCTTTCTGGGTGCTATGATCTGAGAGCGTGCGGTCATCTTCTAATTGCTGGCCGGCGAGGCTCAGACGTTGCTTGTCGGATCCGTTGCCCTCCTTATCCTGAATTTTGTTTTGACATTGTCGATGGCGTCTGAGGACTCGACTTGCAGGGTGATGGTTTTGTCAGTGATTGTCTTGACGAAAGTCTGCGTGCCTTCGCGCAGACGGAGAATGAGATGAAGAGTGGACTCATTCTGGATATTGTAATCCGTCTTCGAGCTGCATCCTGGCGGAGATCAAGCGCCATTGGTCAGGTGGGATGCCCTCCTTGTCCTGAATTTTCGCCTTGACATTGCCCATTGCGTCCGAGGAGTCAAATGTGGAGTAATGGTCTTGCAGGTGAGAGTCTTGACGAGAACCTGCATGCCGCCACGAGACAAACGAGATGAAGAGTTGACGCCATCTGGATGTCATAGTCGGAGAGAATGCGACAGTCTTCGAGCTGCTTGCCAGCGAAAATCAAGCGCTGCTGGTCGGGAGCCTTGTCCTGGATCTTTGCCTTGACATTATTGATGGTCGAAGATTTGCATACCATCGTGGACAAAGACAACTGAACGCCAGCCATGATGTCAGAGTCAACGGGAATGAACATCTGCTTATAGAGATGGAGGGTGCTTTCCTTCTGATATTGTAGTCGGAGACGGTGCGACATCCTGTAGCTGCTTGCCCGCAAGGATGTGGCGATGTTGATTGGGAGGAATGCCTATATATGAATCAGCCATCCATGAGAGTGTCTGTCGGTGATGTGAGTCGAGAACGGCGGAAACAAAACAAAACTTACGTGTTGCAGGTGTTGGACATGGTCAACGCGTTCGAGACTCAGTTCGGCTTTGCGAAGCGCGCCACCTTCTTTCGGTCTCCGACAAGATTGTTTTCCATAAATGGAAGCTCGGCAGGGTAGCGTGGCCAGGCACGTGCGCCACCTCGCTCTATCCAACAACACACCGCCCTCCGAGTAGCGCTGGAGAGTACACCCCATCGACATGTGTTTCACCGGAACGCGAGCCTTCTCACCGTCCATAGGCGATCCATCTATCCCACCGCTCTCAGCATCACATCGAGGCTCTTATATCCTCTAAAGATACTGCAAGTGACGAGGATTTGATGTAGGACCAATGAGCATGGATGAATCTGGTTTGGTGCCCAGGGGAGCGCGAAATCATTCATTTTTTTGTGTGGTGACCGAATACTAACTGCGAGTACAGGTCCCTAGCTTTCGTTTGTGTTCCACAGCATCCACAGAGCACAAGATTGCCGATCCCGCTCATCCAAGTCTGCAAATTGAAGCGACGGCGCGTCGGCCATTCCACCCTACTTCCACCAAGGTCAACCCACACTCGGTTTGTCCCCAGTCACTCCCCACATCTACCGTCTATGTCTCCGCCTCGATTCCCAAGCAAAAATTCTGTACTATTGCCGCTAGTGTGTAGCAACTCGCTACCTTCTTGACCTTATCCACACATCCGGAACGTCACCAAGTTACCATACCATTTTTCATGTATACCGTGAGTCTTTCTATTACATCTTTTCCAACCTCCGATTTGTTTGAGACACCGACTGAATTGTTCTACCAGCAAGTCCGTTCATGATCTACGCACAACATGGCCAAATATCCATCTCAATCTTCTCTTCGTCGCCTCGTGCTCATCGGTCTACTCAAATGCATGAACGTGACGCCGACAAAGCGTGGTGCAGACCCGGCTCGGAAGCGTGGAAGTGGCGATCGCACGGGCGCAGCTGTACCGTACGTTCGTCCATATTCATTTCTTTTGTTGCGACAAAGGAGGATGTGTCCGAGACGTGTGGCGGGTTTCGTCCAGGTTTCCATGAGCTCTATTAGTATTGCAATCTAATGGATGGACCTTTCAATTCGTCAGAACTCTCTTCTACACAGCGAGGAGATCGAGCGACAAATCTGGATGTTTTCTCGAAATTTCATCTGTCGCCCACCGCCCCAACTTGTGTTCATCTTCGTCTTTCTCACCTTTCCATCGAACAGAATAGCGTCCACCGTGGCCAAAGTAAAGCTAATGATGTTCAAGAAAATCGACGACGCAAAGAACGCCTCGACGAAGTCCACGCTAATACGTGTGATACGCCTTCCGCCGGAGCACAGAGCAGGGATCGGTAAAATATTTCACATCTGACCATCAACCACGGCGTCTAATACAATCGTTGTATAGCGAGATTAATTCTTACGGTGACCTGATTTGTCGTGGATTAAGATGACGATTATAATGTTCTGTTACGTTCAGGCTTCGTAGTATCTGAAGGTTGGCGATATCCTTTATGGAGGCTTCGCAGCGGATAGCGATATCATTCTCAACCGTTGCGACGGCCATGGTGTTTGTCCACTCGGCCTCGCATACAAAGGGTAATCCTCCCGACCCCGCCTCCGATCCATTGTTCCTGAGATTTTGCGCCAAACGGGTTGTACTCCGTCCTCAGAATGTTTGCTCATCTATATCGTCGCCGCTGCGCAGCGTTTCGATGGTTGCGTGGTACCTCAGTGCTCCTCGAACCTTCTTCCGGTGAATGCCCTCAACCACCACAAGCCATTCTTGTTTTGACTTGCGGTATAAACAAGAACCTAGCTAGTGCTCGACAAAGCTCTACTCCAACATTCTTCATGGGCTACCGATACAGACTCGGAGGACGTAGGACGTAGAACAGCGATCATTTGATTCATTTGAAAAGATGCATACGCCTCGGAAAGCCTCGGAAAGCAAGAGCGGATGCTCACGTATTTCATCTACATAATAGCCAGTCGCCCCTCAGGCATAAAGATTCGGCATACGATGATTCCAGAAAAAACTTCTGGTGGTCTTCAGTGACGGTGAGAAGACGCTGGCGAATATGCGAAATAAAAATAATTCACGGCAGTTGAAGCACTGATCATACCCCATAGAACCACGCAACCACCAATGTAAAGTGACGGCCTAGCAAATTATAACAATTTGTAGGCGACGAAGAAAATAATCGAGATGCACCTCGTCACTCTGTTGAGGATCTGGAGTGAGAACGTCGGTGAAGTTCTTTCTGGGCTGCTGTGCCGCTTACCATATTCGAGGGGATTTGCGCGGGAGCATAGGACAAGTAAAGAATCGCAATAACAGTTTGATATTGAACGCCTAAACGGGAACGATTGGTGAGAATTTCATTAATGAGGAGGGTACGTTACGTGCCTTCCAGGTGCAAGTCTTTCTCCAGTCCTTGTAGTCGTGCGGTAGCCACGGCATTTCGCTAACAAACACGTTTACTTTTGAGTGCGGATTGAACAGAAGGCGCAGTCGTATTCACATCGACGTAGTTCAAGAGAAAAATCAGAGCTACCAAAGGCATTAACCGTAAGTAGTTTGCGAACAAGAAGCTTTTCTTCGCAGAGGCGTCGTTTGTAATGTATTTTTTCTGCGCCAGAGTGCTGTCCATACTGAAATACGCCACGTGCATTAGACTGCGCGATATCACTGCCGTCAATGTCCATCGAGGTAGAAAGTTGGACTGAATTTCTGAAGTGTCTGCGATGTCCTCGCGCGAAAGTGGGTGGGAGACGTCCGTTGTTTGTCCTCCAATTTCAATGTTGACTACACTTCGTCCCAAGAATCTGATCCGAGGGAAGCCGCGGCGCTTACGATAAAGCAGGCAAAGTATGGGAATCTGATTGGAAAGGTGTATATCTGGCCAACCGGAATATCCACTCATTAGTACATGCAGTCGAGGAAAAAGGGTGGTAGTATCGATGGTGCCATCTCTTCCACTATTAGATACCCTTCAAAGAGCAGAAGTGTTCGGATGGTTCGAAGGAGAACTCCGAAAAGGGATGATAAAGCCCACAACCAGTAGACGAAGCGGTCTAGTTTCAAATTTGTTCGATACGGTGTATTCAAAATCCGATTTGAGCGAAGTCCGTTTGTCACCCAGAAACCAATAGTTGTAGAATCACTCAAATGCAGTTGGGATATGAAGGCAAGCTAGTAACTCAGTATCCAGGTCTGCCCGGTCTTGATGTATACGGCTCCGTTGCTGCCATTATGGGTTGCTTGCTGGACATCATCGCCTCGTGCAGAGTGTGGAATTTTCCGAATTGAAACACGTCTGACATAGCAAGTTACCAGTAGTCATATGTGACTGAAATTCATCTGTATACCGACAGTAAGCGTAATTGACCCCCGATTGCAGAAATCCGCACAGCACAGAGATGGTGGACGATGAGAAGAAAGAAGCCGGATTATGTAACGAAATCCGGCACGCAGATGACATTGAAGGATACTCCGTCTATCTATAAGTATGTTTACAAAAATTCAGCCACACGAACGTATGGAACGCATGGCATATGCATCATGAGATTCCCTTCCGGTGTTGGTATGTATATATGAGGGAGGAGGTGAAAAGCAGGAAAAGTGGGGGATCGTGTACAGAGGAGAGAGAGGAGACTCATTGAACCGGGAATCAAAGCGACCATAATAGTAATGATGATTATCTACAAGAAAAAGCGCCTCGCAGAATAGGACATAGAGTTGAAGGAAGTCAGCCAGCCACAGGTAGTACGATTGTTGCATACAAAGGTCGACACCGAAAAAGCAACGTGAGCCAACCCAGGATATTTCGTCATATACGAAAGAAAGGGGGTTATGGGTATCTGAAAATCACTTGTCTTGGCACCAAATCTCGAGTTTGCCTTCAGGCTTGCCCTTGGACAGTTCCCGCGCCGTCTCAATGGCCAGCTCGTAGTCAGACTCATCGCGAAGGCTGATCTTCCCGCCGTCCTCGTCCTGGAACTTCATGCTGATCCCTTCGCGCCCGAATTTCTGGCACACGCGGTCGTAGAATTCCTCGAACGGCGTTTCGGGCGTCAGCGTCATTCCGCGGATGTCGTCATCATAATGCAGCTGAAGGAAGGTCAGATCGTCAGCATCCGATCACGATCAATGGAATGCAGTGGTGATGAGGCTCACCTTCACGCGGATCTTAACAAGCTCAAACGGTCCGTCCTCATACTCTCCACTGACATAACCCTCCTCTTCCTCCTCGTCATACCCACTAACCGTCCTCGAGCGGCTGACAGTGCCTTTGCGCGTCAGCCGCCTGCGCACACTTCCACTAGAACTTCCGTACGCAGACGGAGCGCGAGTTGACGGCGCGCGCGACGGCGTGTTCGCGGGGTTCGCGTTCGTCCGCGCCCACGCAGCCACGCGCTGCGACGGTGGTGCAGTCGGGAGGGGCGGTGCCTCATCTTCGTATCCGCCAATATAATTATCGTAAATCTCGGTCAACCTCGGACCAGGCGCGGGGCCCTTCGCAGGCGGGGACGGAGGGTCGGGTCCTCGGGTGGGCGAGGTAGCACCTCCTCCTGCTCCTCCAGCGGACGGTCGGCGAACGCTCAGTCCGCGGGTAGGGCCTGCCGGCATACCAGGGCGGTTGAGCATGGTGTTGCTCCTCGCCATCGGAGCGCCGCCTTCGCTTCGAGCACCACGGTCGCTCTGTGTGGCGGTGCTTTTGGAGCGGTCAAGGGTAGCGCGTACAGGCTTCAGGTCGCCGAGGTCGCTGACTGGCGCGCGGGGCGGGGGGACGGTCGCAGACCGGGACAGAGACGGGGTGGGATCTGATGCTGGGCGATCGAGAGGAGCGCCGACGGGTGTCATACCCTGTTGGAGCCGAGTAGAGCCCGTGAAAGTCGTGTAGGCGTCTTGGGCGTCGGATGCGGCGACGAGGACCGCTTTGCCGAGGTAATCCTTCGCCTTCGAGTTCTTTAGCTTGTTTTCTGACGGGCGGTAAAGCACGCCAACGGGGATGCTGAAGACAGTGTATCCTTCCCCTCGGTCGGCGATGGCATCGTCGATGACGTTGTGTTCCTCAGTTGCTTTCTCTCGTTGAGCCTCTTGCATATCTTGCAGTCCTTCATTGATGTTACCCAGATAAATCTGCGACAGTCCTTTGTTAAAAAGAACCTCGGCGGAGAACAACTTGAATTTTAAGCCGAGTTGTTCGTAGTTACTGCAGAAAATGTGAATACGGAGGAAATGAACCGTTGAGACAAAGCTTACATCGCCTGGTTGCCGCGCAAGTAGAGAAACGCCTCGTCAAAGTCGCGCAAGGAAAGTTCATAACGGCCGAGAAGAAAATTGGAGACACCACATTGGAAATATCTGTAGTAAAACTCGCAGTCAGTATCCATGACTATGCAACACTGATTGGGATGAAAAAAGAAAGGAAATCGGTCGTAAGTTGTCATGGTGACTTGCATGGTTCGTCATGGGCGGCGATCAGTGTAGACTGCGGGGATGAAAAGGAGAGTGACCAAACGGGAGTGTCCCGGGGTACGAGAAGATTAAGATATCACCAGATACTTGGCGGTGACCACCACTACCTGCAACGTGGTGGACACCAGGCGAGACTTTGCCTCGATCCTAAAGGCTCAGGGTCTCCACTGACGACCGATATCGTAAAATAATACTCCCCTTCAGGCCGGCCAGACATCCGACGCAGTCATCTAGGATGTCGAGGAGCGACCATCCCGAACGGTCGAGTCCGCCGTTAGATGGCGTCAAAATAGAATTTCTGTCCACATAGCCACACATTGCCACATCGACTGGCGGCTCAATATCCTGCCATCCGTGCAGTTGTTCTCTCGCAGTCGAATAACACGCGAATGTCGACTGATGACACTAGAACAAAGGCGCACCCGCCTACAGTGGTTCTTCGCAACCGATAGGCACAGCCACGCCATGCCAAGACCACGACGGAAAACAATCGAATCGAGGGGGAAACGACAACAGAGAATACAAAGTGAAAAAAGGGACTCACGCTACAGCGAGATACTGGTCCAAATCTACGGCAGCTTGGAACTGCTCGACGGCGGCCTCGTGCTCGCCGAGGGTTGCGTAGATCAAGCCCATGTTTGTGCGAATCTTGGATGTGTCGGCAATCCGGTTAAAGAGATCGATGGCTTTCTCGAAGTCCTCCTCATCGTAGGCTTTGAGGGCTGCTGCCCAGGTCTCGAGCTCGGCTTTGAGTGACATGATGACGGGATACCAACGAAAAGAAAAATTCTTGAGGTTGCGTGGCGTGCCGGACGCAAAGTCGAAGTAAGAAGATTGAAAAAAGGTGAGTCGGGTAAGCGCCTGGCTCGAGAAACGAAAGAGAAAGAAAAGAGGGTGAGTTGGATGGTGGTAGTTGGAGTAAAAGAATGAAACTAACTGTCGTAACCCTCTCCTGATACAATCACTGCACCGGTTGCGAAGGAGTTTCGGGAAAGAAAGCCGTCTGTTTCCGGAAATGGCAAACCCATACAAACAAGCGCCACAGTGGCGGCTTGATACCCCATACCGGTACCATCATCAACAGTTTCAAATCTCTTGATGAGAGCCATGCATTGACGGTTACCATCTCTGAAATACCTTGACACAGGCAGGTGTCGAAAACACCACGGTGAAATGCTCAAGATTTCCTTGTATGGGAACCGCGCGTCCGCACTCAGGCTCTCATCTGTCGGTTGACCAATTTGGCGTCGAGACTTCTCCACTGTGCGCTCCGAGTCCATGCATACTCGAGTATCACAGGTTGGACCGCCCTATCACGTCCTGACCAAACTGGACATCTAATGATGCAATGCGACTCAACACACTCGCCATCATCACCAGTCTTGGCGAACGACAGCACAACTGATATAGTATCATCGCGTCAACCACGTTGAAATCACGCTGAAGGCATTGCTACGAACTTTACTTCCAACGCTCATGGTCATGGAAGGTGAATTCCCATGGCATGCCATCTCTCCGTCATAACGCAACCATTGAACTCGCACGTCTCCGCGCCTACCGTGCCACCTGGACTTCTCATTCCCTCCCCCAGCCAGCCCTCAATCCTCCTCAGCCTCCCCAGCTTCTTTTAATATCGTAACCAAGGGTTTTTCCGGACTTCGAGGGTGCTCTGTCATCGCTGCGCACTACTGAGCGATCACCTCACCTTCACCAATCCTTCTGCCATCTACTTGCAAAGAGCAAAAGACCGCCGATACTACGAGAAGGTCTCTTCCGCCGCGCCCATCCGTCCCTCCATCCCTCTGATCCATCCACCATCCCTAAGGCTGCGGACCGCCGAAAGTACCAAATATAGCAACTCAGTCGTCTACGAGTCGTTGCCTGATCGCCTCCGCGCTTGGCTCAACGTTAAATTTATCTTGGCCATCCTTCTTATCCGCTTCGAGAACCGAGCGCAACGATCATCGGATGCATCGAAGTCACTAAAGAAGCGCCGCTCGGCTCCTTAGGTCGGAGTACGTTTGCCTCAGATTGTTATCCCTATCGGTGCCCGATCGGGTGGATAGGGTGTTTCCGGTTAAGAAATACCCTATGGGGAGTTAGGGAGTGGGTCCCTATGGGTGGATAGGGAACTCTCAGTTGCCAGATAGGGTGATTCGGCGGATGGGGAGTTTTGCACGAACCTCCCTATCCAGCCGAAAGGGATTTAGGGAGTTTTAATACTATTCATCTTTTTTAATGACTATAATTTAAGTTAAAGTACGCTCCACTCCTCCTACACCTCCGTTAATTTCCCCCACGCGTACAGTATATTTTGGTGCGTATTACGAATTTTTTTCAAGTGGCTAATAAATTTATTGGGAGGTATTCGGATTATAATTCAATTATTTTCGCAGATAGGGAGTTCCTGGTCAGACAGCCTATGGGGATTCTCAACTCAAAACACCCTATCTGGCCGATGAGGATGTTCAGCTTGTAAACATCCCCATCGAGAGGATAGGGATATTCTTATAACTCCCTATCGGATAGATAGGGAGTTTTTTTGTCGAAACTCCCTATAACCCTATCGGCTGGATAGGGTTAACAATCTGAGGTGAATGTACTGTTAGGTCGTCATGCTTACGTAAATACATAGGACTGCAGCGGCTTCGCTTGGATTCGGTATTGCTTACCTACTCTTGGGCGATGAGTAAAGCTAATCCAAAGGTTTTAGACTTCTATGTCGAGTTCGGTGAGGGCCGCCACAAGAAAGCATTCGAGAGCGAGAGAAAGTAATCTACATTCTGTTGCTTACTTGCCTTATTTTGAAGGACACGAGGTATATCATTTAATCAACTGCTTGATGTGTGATTTCTCAAGCCATTCTCCGCATTTTGTGTCCTCGCCACAGCCGCCTGATAAAGTTCCTTAGATTCTTCAGGATGCCCTTCGTCTGTAACGGGCGAAATTTACGTCAGAGGCAAGCAAAGCGTGAAGAAGATGCGAACCTTTGCAAAGGAGGTCCACTTTGATCTGACGAAGTTTGCTCTTCGCAATAACATCTTTTGATGCGGCGATGACGGCGTTCTGTCTGGCTTCCAAAAGGCGAATCGCATCCCCGAGTGTATGTTCAGTCGTCAAATCTCTGTAGGAAACATCGCTTAATTATGTCAATAAGTTCGTGTATTCGAAATAAACCACGCAGTTGGCATGCATGTACGGCAGCGTCCACTTTACTTGCAGCAGCTGTTTTTGCTTCCAGTGCTTCGTCCCTTGTCTTTTGAAGTGCTTGCACGTCCTTAAACTGGAAAATCTATCCACATGTGAAGCCTAACTTAAGTGAAAGTATTGCTGGACCAAAACGTACCTCTTGACTTTCGTCAACTTTTTCTGCAACCTTTTTATGACGTGCTTTCTTTGCGTCGTTCAGAGTATTTTCATGTTCCCCATGATGATTAGACATCGCCAGGCTTCAGAATGTGATAGGAACCTTCTAGTTCCATCGAAGATTTTATAACATTCGGCGAATACTCTTTACCCCTTGTGCACACCGATTCTCAACGGTTTCATTAAAACGGCTGAATGCGCCACAGGAAGTACTATTAGTACAAGTAAAGTAGTGTCAACTAGCGAAATTGAAAATTAGCACCGAACAATTCAGGTAAAATTGTGAAAGCCAATATCAGGCATACCTAAGCTGGCTTGTCCAGTACCAGTCAGGGTAACTGCGAGTCCACTAAATGGAAGACGCGAAATAATATGATTGTGCTCCATATGAGATTGCAATGCATTCGACATAGAGTGAAACGCACTCGTTTCACTACCTCCATTCAGGCATTTTCTCCGGCGCAGTCGGCCGGCGATGGAGTGGCAACAGTATTAAGCATGAAGTGTAAACATCATTGGATGCATGTCCTATCTCCCATTTGCATCGTACAAACATAATTTTCGATCCCCCACATTTTTTAAGACAAAGTGCCGGGGAACTCAGGCTACTTTCGGCGGGGCGGCGGGACGAACAGCACAGAGACTTTATAAATTTAATTACATTAATTTCCATATTGCCGGGTAACTATAATCTTTCACTGCGAACATAGATTCTTCTACATGACAGATTCGTTTGTCATGGTTGCGCGCGGCAAATCAGCGCATTGGTGCCACTTCGTCATTACGCTAGTGTAATCAATCCCTTTGGCGAGGACTCGGAAGAGGGCAATGTCAGATCCCCGTATGACCACAATGCCGGGCTGAGAGGAGTAATACGGGAATGTGTTTAAATACTGCAAAGCTTCAAACTCGGGGGAAAAATTCGTAGGGGATAAATCTAAATGGAAGTAATCACGTCTAAGCAAACCCGAAATGACCGCTCGTGGGATGACTATAAAAGCATAACTCAACAGCGAGCACATGCCTTATATTTCAGGCAACAATTAACTCAAAGATACTCTTAAATATGGCATTCGAGAGATTTCGGGTGTGACAATTTGCTAGTGTCCAATCCGATTGTCGTACCGGCACTAGTTGCGCCACATCAAATGTTCTCAGTTGGCCACGCCACAAGAAATGCCTCAATCACCGGAAACGCCTCCCAAGTCTTAGTTGGTGCGGCTCACCTCCACCCGCAAACGCCTGGCACATGAATTGCATGTGGAGCGAAAGTTAAATCGGAAATCATTCACCCATGGAACGCATGCCACAGTATTTGGGTCTGGTGTATTCATCTAGCGGAGCGTACCGCGAGTGGGCAGACACGGATTGGGCAGACAAGGAAGGTGGTTCGGGAAGGCGAGGATAACCATGATGTACAGTTCTGTCCTGTCCGTTGTTTGTTGTTGGATTCTCGTTTCCGCCCCATCGCTATAGTTTCTTGGTTACTGTTCGTTATTCGAGTTCACTTGTATAAAGTCGATAGCGGACCTATCCTCTGGATACATGAACTGCCAGTGGGTGTGCAATGCGATCACGTCTGTGGAAATACAAGTAGCGCGTATGGTTGATACAGAGTAGCGTTTACCCAGATAATGTTGCGTTTACTACCGTGGATTGAACTGCTTGGAAAGCGCTACGGCGCCGGCGTCCGCAGCTTGCGCAACGAACTCGACATGCTTGAACACATGGCGACGACGTGAAAGATCTTCCAGCACCATCTCGCGGTACCTCGCAACACCAGCTAAGGATCCTCCGAAACACACTAAGCTCTCGTTTGCGGGTACTGAGCGTTCACCACCACCTTCGCCACCACCTTGTTTACTCTCAGTCCGTAAGAGTGCGGTGATTTGGTCTGCAAGCTTCCCTGCCGAGCATGCAAGCACCTTCAAAGCCAGCGGGTCCGCGCCGTCAAAGGCGGCACTGAACACCAATGGACAGAGTTGCGATATTCGTTTCTCGCGCGCGAGAAGGCGGTGTGTTCGGGGCGCCTCAAGCTCTGAGGGTTGGGATGACGTGGATGGTGCTTGTGGAGGATCGGGATCGTGGATTAGCGTGAGGAGTTCAGGAGGGGAGGAGACGGAGAAGTGGGTCAGGGTTCGTTTCGTTAGCGTCGGTAGTGAATGTTGTGAATCAGGAGATGGTGTCGGAGGTGGTGGGTCGTGCAATGTTGATAAATCATGTTCGCGTAAAATGTGTCGTAGAGCTTCACGGCCAACATCGTATCCGCCGCCTTCATCGCCCAATATCCATCCCCACCCACCCATCCTCGCCAGCTCTTTCAACCCACCACCGTCATCCTCACGCTTAAAGCTAACAGCGATAGACCCCGTACCAGCAATAACCGTCACAGCGAACTCCGCATCAGGGTACAGTCGCAATGGCGACGCGAGGAGATGCGTGTCGTTCGCGATCACGAGACGCGGACCAGCAGGGATGGATAGGAGCGCAGAGAGGACTGGTGTAAGCTCCGCTACGTTTGCGGCGCTGTCTACACCTGATATCCCCAGCCAGGCTGCTGCGAAGAACGGTTTGGGAGACGGGATAGTGGTCGATGCTATGATGTTTGATTCGCGTCGTGGGATTATTTCTGCTGATGCTGCGGCGGATAGGTTGGTAGTGGTGACGATGGTACGTAGGGCGTGCTCTACAGTGGATTTCACCGCCTCTGTGAAGTTTGCCAGACCGAGGTACGCGAAGTTGGAGGGTCCGCCGAGAGCGCGGCTGATGATCGTACCAGAGGCATCTGAGATCGAAACGGCGGTTTTGGATCCACCGCAGTCGACGCAGAGATATAGCTCAGCTTCTGCTCGTGAAGCAATCGCAATATTTGCCATGGGAGATGATTGAGTCTTGAAGACTAGTACTTCGAAGTTTATATGTATGTGTGATCGCCAGAAGCCAAGATCATGTGCAAGCCAGACAGCCTGAGGAGTCGAATTCTGGTGCTATCTGTACATGTGGTCCCAGATAAGACCTGAGACAGTGACTTCAGACGCGCTGATGCTTTGGTTGATTTTAACCAGTAGAGGCAGACACCGCAACTGGAAGAAGCTGCGCACTGTGCCGCACATACGCAGTCATTCCGAGCCTGCCCTAAACTGAAGACACGAGTCCGCGTTACTGATTTTGAAAAATAAACGCGGTAGCTGGGCGAACGATAGTTACAGTAATACTTCGAGCAGCGGTGGAACACGGATTTTTTTCGCGTATTCATACAGACCCGTTGGGAGGTAACTATTATTGTACCGATAAGTGCCTGTGCCTTTTCATCATTCATCAGTGAACGGAAAGACATTTTTTGAACAAAATGCGAATATTGGCATTGTGGTGAGATAAACGAGAATCACAGTATGAAATACAATTGCTACCACTTCTAACGTGGACTTTGACTGCTTATGATTGGTAATATCGTGGCACTTTTCAGCACCCCATCATCTTCTACTGCGGCGAAGGGACTGTCGCTAGGCAGTCAGATAAGTGTTACGAGAGTAGGGAATCACTAGGCATCTGGCACACCTTCGGCGACGCTCTCAGTTACATGTAATCGGCTGACCAACGGCACGAAACAAATCCCTCGGTTCCATTCCTCCGCCTACAGATTTCGAAGCGAAAGATAAGTCCGGCATCGTCTTTGTACGCCGCACAACAAACTCCACGACCTTTTCGGTATCAGCTGGTCGAGAGGGTGCCGTGGTCGTCCGCACAAGAGGCCTGTGTTTGCCTTTCCCATCAACAGCAGGGAGACCCTGCTGCAAACGCGTAGCACCTGTGAACGTCGTGTATGCGTCCTTCTCGTCAGCTACTGCCACGAGTACTGCATCTTCCATATAGTTCCTCTTCATCGAGTTCTTCAATACGTTGTCCGATGGTCGGTAGAGGACCCCGGCAGTGATGCTGAACACGCAATATCCTCTTCCTCGATACGCCATGGCATCTTCGATGACATCGTGCTCCTCAGTCATCTTCATGCCCCGGGCTCTCTGCATAACTTTGATACCGTCGCGCAGTTTTCCCTGGCGAATCTGACATAGACCTTTATTGAAAAGGACCTCGACGGAAAATAACTTGAATTTTAAACCGAGTTGTGTGTAGTCGCTGACACGTTGGTCAAGGTGTGGTACGGTTCATGGACGTTTAGACTCACATGAATTGGTTTCCGCGCATGCAGCGGAGCGTCTCATCAAAATCACCGATAGCAATTTCGAAGCGACCCAGTAGGAAATTGGAAACTCCACATTGGAAGTATCTGCGAAGATAAGCCATGCATGAGAAGTATGTTTCGGGATTTCCGTTATCGCATCCACGCAGCAACTCCGTCGTACAGGATCCAGCGGCAACCTCGGGGTAACAGGAGATGGCAAATAAGTGAGGGTGACTCACGCAATTGCGAGATACTGATCCAGTTGCGTGGCGGCTTTGAAATATTCTATGGCTGCCTCGTGTTCACCAACAGAAGCGAAAATTAGGCCAATGTTGGTTAGAATTTTCGACGAGTCGCCAATAGAGCTGAATAGGTCGATGGCTGTATCCAAATCTTGCCTATCATAAGCTCTCAATGCGTCGGTCCATGTGTCTAACTGAGCCTTGAAAGACTTTGACATCGGGGATGTTGAGCTCTAGGAAAAACGACAGAAATTGGAGTAAAAATGGCGTCCCAGACGCGAGCCGAAGGGAGGACGATGAAGTGAATCAGCAGAGCGCCTGGCTCCAGGTTCAACGACATAGCTTCTTGTCTTGTTATATAGTCCTAGCATGGTAACTGAGAAGTTTTCGCTCAAGCGATCGACAGGACAACGGTTGAATCTGACGCAGCACTGACGTAATTGGTCAGTCATATGTTTTTGCCCACGCGTGCACCGCCACTAACCAACAAAGTCGTACACTACAGTTTAATTTTGCAGTACGACAACCCCCCGAAGCATTAGAACACGAACTCTCTCTCAAATGTAGTAGGCATTTATTGAAATTGTCCATTATCATTCGGTGATTCGTAAACGGAACCGCGCACTGCTGGGCTAGCGCTATGACAGGATGCAACCACTTGTGCAACCAGGTTCCGTCGACAAGTGTCTCAAAAAGGCTTAAGCCTCCGGGGAAAATATGCACTCAGAACACCTCACACATGTATAGAAACTAAATGAAAACACTGGCGTTCATGATATAATGGACACGAAGCTCCTTGGGCCATCCGGCATTTCCAGGTCCGTTCTTGGAGGAAGCATAAAAGGGTACTCGTATTGACTCAAAATTCACCTCCAATGTATCCAACTTCAGATTTAAACCCAGCTCCAACAAGTCACTGTGCCATCCATTATCAGTATAAATACCGAAATCCTTTCTTTTTGTGCAACGCTTCTTCTAGCGTGATGTTTTCCAATCGAGCAGCTTCTTGTATGCGCTCGCGGTTGGCTTCTTGAAGCGCACCGACTTCATCCTCGTCAAGCTGTCTGTTCTTCCTCACCAACAGTGTTCGCATGACTGAGGGGACATCGTTTTTCCGTACGACAGTGTTGGAATACGGAAATTACTGACCAAAAGCAAGTGTACTGCTCACGACAATTGCGGCGAGGCCCACTTCCATTGACGTGTGATATTCAGGGCCCCATTTGGCATTCCAAGCATATGTCCCAGCCCTACAAGATGAAGAATCTGAACCAAAAAAGAGGAAATCTCCCTGAAAAATACGCACAGATTACCTATATTGGTGACGCCATTCACGATTCCGATCGCCGCTGCTCGTTTTGCCGGTGGACGTGGAACGGTATTTGCAACCCAGACTAGAGGAAGCGCTAAAATTGTCGCAAGGTCGATAAGAATCGCCAAAAACCTGAGCGATCATAAGAGCATAGACATACAGCAGTAACTAATGGCCATTAAAAATGTCGAAAAGTATCGTGCCCCAACGTTTGAGGTGGACAACGCGATAATATACCCTACAAGATTGACCCACCATGGGCCGACTGTATGGAAGAATCGCTCTCCAGTTTTGTCTACATATAAAGTCAATTTGCGACGGCGATCAAAGTAACGCGAGCTTCACCAGCATGCAAAGCGTTAATCACACAAATGAAGGCCGCGAATAACCAAGGTGGACTTACCGATGGGCAGGTTAAATAAGTTAGCGATACCTCAATGTGGATTTTCACATACGCGACTAGAAGCAAGGTCGTGGTCGTGTTGAAACCAAGGGTAGCTGTCAACCTTAGCCAATGCATATTAGCACAAAATATCCTTATTCTGATGCAGACGTACGTAGGAAAAAAATTGATGAAGCTCCCTGAGACTTGCACGGCCGCACCCATCAGGGCAAAAATGATTACTCTATAATCTTTTATAGCCATCTTGAGCCCAGAAAATGCTCTGGAAGTCATACGTCCATAAGGATAAATATGAATTTCCCAATTTTGAAGGAATCATACGTGTCTTCCGCGGTGTCCTGATCAGCTTCACCAGCATCTTCAGCAATACGGGCTTGTGCCAAAAGACGCTCTTCACTAGATAACCACCGGGTATTGTTTGGCTGTCATTGAGAATCAAGTTAAATCGTAAGGATCAAAGAGCATGATCCGAGTCCGACACAGACATAATCGGGAAGGATCCACCTGTCGAAAGATGTCGAGATAGTATGAAGGAAACGTAAGGCGCGTGCTCACATGACTTGAAAGCCGATAAAAACCGTAATTGAACCCTACAAAGTCGTTAGTAAATCAAAATCAGGTGCACATCATTTCACGAACTTCAATGAAAAACAGCCTTGACAAAAACGTAAGGAATTAAAGTAGTCATATCAGGTAAACTCGACGTAGATACCATCTCCATGCCCTCGCGCCCTACTTTCCCTCCATAGTGGATAGTATCCCCGCGGCCATCAGCTGTTGAATGCATTTAGTGATCAAAAAGTCATACACAGCTCGAGGCGATACGCACGCTTCCAAACGCGTTGGAAATCAATAACCTGAGTACAGTATGGATGAACGAAAGGCGAGTTCCTGACATTTGGAGTCAACGCCATGTTTTGATTCAATTAACAGGAACGGTGATGCACCTGACGCGTGTACCACCGAGATAGAAGATACATTGTTCCCGGTAGAAACGCAGCCTTGCACAGAAACAATGACTCAGTTAATTCTACGGTGTCTTGCAAATGAAATCTTGCCTCGGGTAAGCCCAGACATATCCGACATGCGATTATCCCGCGAAAGCTTCGGGTTAACTATTAAATGTAAAAAAATGACTAGATGAATGATATGGAGCAGCTCACACCAGTCAAGGCGCTTATGACCCCCCATAGGACGACGCATGAACCAATGTACAACGAAGGTCTCATAACGTTGAGTTGCGGGGGCGACTGGGCACAGCCAATATATTTACCTTGTGAACCTGTTCAGCATCTGAAGTAATGCATTCCAGGTTAGAAGTGATTCGGACTGATGAAATCACTCACGATATGGGACGGGATTTGTGCCGGAGCATACGACACGTAAAGAACGGCTATCACGGTCTGGTATTGAATACCTTTAAGATAAAATTGCGAAAATGTAAGGTTTTTGAACATTCCGGTCAACAGCTCTTGCCTTTCAGATTCAAATCCTTCTCCAACCCTTGCAGTCGCGCTGTAGTCACTGCGTTTCTCTACGAACAAAATTAAGGAAGCGGCTCCGACTCTGATTCTGACTCACATCTATGTAATTCAGGAGGAAGATCAGAGCAATCACTGGCAGCAACCGAATGTCTAACTTGCGAACAAGGCGGTTTTCTTCGCGGCCACGTCGAATTTTGTGGTCGAGACGGACGGCGTTGTCCGTGTTTGAAAATGTGAAGTGTTGCCCTCCAACAGAGGCAGACAGTAGCTTGACATCGTCAGTACCCGTGCTGGCAGTACAAGATGGTTCCAGAGATTTCTCCATGCAGTGCCAATTTCACAACTCGGCGGGGCGACAGATGTTTGACGAGGGTGTACTAGCAGCTACGTGTTATAATACATCGATCGCCGAATTGTTATTGCGCATCCTGAGGAAGGTGACGTTGTGGAGCCGCATAATGATCCAGGCAGTAGGATCGAAGCTGCTCGTGGGTATACTGTCACCTTGAAGCAGTAACTGAATAGACAAATTCCAGAAATACAGACGTTCATGCCGTCATATCAAAGTCAGAAGAGGGAGGTACATACATGTCGCATCTCCGGATGGATAGCATGGGCTAAGGGATGACTGAATCTCATAACCACTCGGCTTAGAAAAAGTCTACAGCCCCTAGCAGACTCGTACAACTTGAAGCTACCAGAGGGCCAATGCAAGAAAAGCCGGAGATAGAAGTCGCTCCACAGTATTGACTGTTTCAAATAGAATGTTCGTCAAAAGTCTAGCGATTACCTTTCCTCGGAAACCAACGAAGGTACTGAACAAATCTGGTAGTCGAAACCAAACAGAAATAGATAGCATTCCTTTCCGATTATTGCGATGCCTATTGTGTTGTTTATATCAAAGCGTTCCAGTTGCAGTATGTCCGCGTAGTCGTTGTGTAGTCGTAATTCTGTCTTCCGACTACTCCACACCAAGTGACACGCAGACTCACTGAGGCGGCACAGCCAATTGACTCTTCAGATAAGCGCAATCTGCCGCCCAAATCCAGGTCAGATTCCCGGTATTCATCACCTTTACAGGCGGAAGCGTTGCCAGAGAAGATGCATGATGTTTTCAGTGACACCACCACCCAGAACGTTCGAAGTTGAGAACAAAGGCGAAATTGATTACATAATTATGTACGTCTCTGAAGAAACATCTTAGGTACGCCAATTCCGGTCAGAGGAGATACCCCTTCCCGTACAGATACGGGCGCACCAAGACAGTGGCGAGAAATGATCAGGGATACGGGTCTGATAGATGCCCAAAACCCGACGCGACCCGGACGAAGGCCACCATGTTCTCTGGGAATGTCCCCGAAAAGGATGACCTGGGGTGCCTCGTGGAAATTCATTCGATTTTGATGCACAAGGTGGGACATCATTCAAAACGTTAGAATCCTGACATCATAGTCAATCTCGCCAGCCTGCAGAGCAGCGACGCATTAATATTGTCTACTTCGCGCATAGCTGAGCTGACTGACCCGCACGACTATGACAGCATCTTCTGTCAGCATGAATGAATCGGCATCAAACGCGCCGTTAGGCAACGGTTCATTGTCTAACTGGTCGGTATGAGCGTTTTCGTTGACACCTTCTCCGTCTTCATTCGGTTTGCCCGCGATATTATCGTGCTGCGTGCGGATAGTCTCGATGTACGGCAAGTATGTCGTGACAGTCCGTTCAAGATACGATGGCTGATAACGGGTTGAAGTAATGCTGTATGGTTCGACGTGTAGTCGAATCTCACTCTTGCTTGGTGTTTCTTCCTCTGCAGTCGTACCCGTTGAGGTGGCAGTGGTAATTTGAGGTTTGTGATGATCCGAGCGGAGGAAACGCCGAACGGCGGTGTGGCTGAAGTCAACACTGGGTGCATTGCCAAATATAGCATGAGAAAAAACTTGAACAATATTTGGTAATAACTCCAAACTTGTCAAGAGCTTTTGTTATCAGTAAAAC
>ML170287.1:0-21916 GCA_004355085.1 Rickenella mellea | reverse complement strand
CCAGTTGGCACCTTTGTAGTGTCTTCATGGCGCCTTCAAGCACTGGTTGGCGCCAAGGTGGCGTCTTCATGGCACCTTCAAGCACCTTGTTGGCATCTTCATGGTGCCTTCAAGCACCAGTTGGCACCTTCATGGTGTCTTCATGGCGCTTTCAAGCACTAGTTGGGGCCTTGTTGGCATCTTCATGGCGCCTTCAAGCACCAGTTGGCGCCAAGGTGGCGTTTTCATAGCACCTTCAAGCACCTTGTTGGCACCTTCATGGCGTCTTCAAGTGCCAGTTGGCACCTTTGTAGTGTCTTCATGGCGCCTTCAAGTGCCAGTTGGCACCTTCGTGGTGTCTTCATGGCGCTTTCAAGCACTAGTTGGAGCCTTGTTGGCATCTTCATGGCGCCTTCAAGTGTCAAAATTTCTGGTCTTCGATTGTCAACAGTGAGCTCAGCAACGATACGGACCTTTGCGTACCACACGCCTCGCAGGCACCGCGTGACGCAACATCTGTCACACCTTCTCCTTCCACCACGACCTATCAATATTGAATCAACACTACTCATACAGCAAATAGCATGGTTGCTGCTGATTTGAGTCACCCAGCGCGTCGTCAGCCTGTTGTACAGGTGTGGATGGAGTCAGTGGGTCTTGTTCACGCCACACTGCCTTTTTGCTCACGACATGAGGATGTCGCGATTGTTCCCAATCCTGCGTACTCGCCGCCTTTGAAGCCTCAAGAGTTGTCAATAGGGATTCGCAAAATCATGAAGAAGGCTTGGGAAGGTATAGAGAAGCCGAGGAGATCAATCTTGGTTGAGGATAGTCAAGCTTGTACAAATGACAATCTCGGTGAGTTACCAGCCAAGTCAGTTCCTTCCATCCAAGTTCCTGATCTCTCGGATTGTACTGCACATGGTGAGACGCCTACGAAACAAATTGAATGGACTGGAACTCTTTGACAGGCTACGGAGGAACTTGGGACAAATCCTCCACCACCGTCACTTCATCAATCGCCTTCACTATCGTCAGGCTGCAAACTTCAGGGCAAACTTTGTGATCCCCTCCTAATATTCAATCAACCAAAACTGCCATCATTCTGCTTTTTAAGCCCAACCAGTCAGACGATGTCTCGGCCAACCAGTGGAGATTCTTGAGCTGCGTCAGAACCAAGCGACAGAGCTTGGTTCTGACTTCCCATCTCTTCAGCGGTTTCAACAAGTTTGACCATGGGTACGCTTCATTCAATGTCATTTCCCTCCCCTCTCTTGTCTTCAGTCACGCCTATTGCTCTGTGTCAAAGAAACACTTCAGGCTCACCCGCATCTACCTCGTCCCTCTGTTACGGCTTCCCTGATTTGCAAGCGGTCGACAACATGTCTATTGTAGTGGAGGAAGAGCTCGAGTCTCCCACGCTACTCACCACAACGGCACTTCAAGCTGACACCTTCAATACGCGGCCTCTCCCTGGCTACGACGCACAACTTCCGAATCAATGCAACACTGACAGTAACTACCACAGTCGGCGCGGATTTGGGCCACCCAGTGCGCCATAAGCCTGTCCTGCAGGTGTGGACAGAGTCAGTGGGTCCGTATTGCGCCCCGCTGTCTCATCACTCACGTCGCAAGGATGTCGCAACCGTCTTGGATCTGAGGTACAGCCTGAAAACGGGACTTCAAGAACTGTCAACTGGGACTCATGAAATTGTCAAGAAAGACAAAGAGGTTTTAGGAGAGCTGAGAAGCTCGACTGATGGGGTTGAAGACAGTCAAGATCGGACAGCTGTTCTCGGTGAGTCGCTGCTGGATCCTCGTCTCGTTTTGCGAGTGTCCTATTGTTTGGATCACACGTTGTCGGTCTTGAGACTAATGAAACCAGCGAACAAGTTGAGTACACTATGACGCCAGGTGGGACTGGAACCTAAGGAAGTCATTGAGGAATCAGCCTTCACATATCAGGCATCACCACCACCTCAACGCTTCTCCCCAGACAGCTCACCATTGCCGGAAAAATGGCATCCTCACAAAACCTCTAGGCAGACCAGTCATACACATACGAATCAGACTACTTCAGTCGACACTCATTCTCTCTGCTTCAACCTACCACCTCCAGAAGTCCTGCCAAACTTTACTCTTCCAGACATTCAGAATACTCAGAGCAAATCTACCCCTCCATTCAAAAGCCTGTCAGAGTGGGGGACAAAGAGCGGGTACAAGTTCTCCACACTGGAAGACGAACACAGCGCATGTATCACGGCGGCTCACACCAGCACAACAGCGGGACGCTTGACGTTTGCACAGACTCTGCGCACGTTCACGCATTCCTCCCAGATCCCTTCTGCCACTATCGCAACAATTACTTGCCCTTACCAAACATTCCCCCATCCTCTCGCCACTCAATCACATCATTGGTAACCTTCCAATTGCTTCTGCCGCTATACCCAGAATATTTACAACAACAAACTCAATGACATCGTGCGGCTATCGATTGGTCTCGACAATTACATCCGACGACACAAACATAGTTTATGCAATCCTCTATTTCATGGGCCAATCTGTCATTGTCTCCGCAACCTGTATTCTCCCAAAGAGCTGTCAAACAAGTGCTCATGCAAATTCTTCTTTCCGAGCACACCCAAGATTATGGTCTTCAGCATATGCGGAGCGATGGCAGATTATTTTTGCGAACCGAGAACTGCAGCCTCATTATGGTAGTCTTTGCTGCCTAATTAAAATGGGTGGGCGGTGTACTTCCTTTAATACATTTCACTTCTCCGTTTATATCCCTTACAATTGCACTTCCTTTAATACATTTTCCTTCTCCTTTTATATCTCTTACAATTATATGTGCCTCTGTTTCGCGAATGTCCAAAAATTTTCTACTGCCATTTTGTCGTCCCACCTCTATTCGGTCCCAACTCCATTCCGCTTCTTCCATTCATGGGGTATGCTTCAAGCACACTATTGTAATCTTTCCCACATTCCATCATGTGTTTTGCCAAGGGGGGCTATAGGGGTAGAGTGTGAGGAAGGGAGCAGCCAGCTGACTAGCAGGTCCTCGCTTCCTAGATCAGCCTTTGCAACCTTTGCTGTCAAGTCAGGGTCATGCACCACACTTTGGAACACCGCTACCGGAGCACAGGACTTGGTACAGACATCAGCACAGTCATAGGTCAGTTATCTCATGCCAACATATGGTTTCAAGTGCCAGCGCTGCAATACCACCACTATGTCTGTGACATGGCATCATGCTTCTGTGAGTCAACAGAGGCATTCAGAGACTCTTATAGAGACATATGCGAATGGGGGTGGGTGGGCAGTTTTATAACCAACCTTTCCAGAAGAATCCTAGGAATTCCAGAATAGCGGCCAGCTCGCTTAACATCACTCATTCAAAACTGTATTCTGCCTAGCTCCTCGCTTATTCCATTATATCAATGAGCTCATCACCTATAACCTCTACTGTCCCCACGGCACTCAGGGCTCCATATCTGCTCCCATTCCCGCATCCACAATGGACCTCTCGATGCCAGTTGGCCACGAGAAGTACCAGCTCTCGCTCGCCGCCTTGGAGGCGAAGATGGCCGGGGCCTCGGTTGGCACGGTCAAAAAGACAGCTACCAAGATCTGCGCCTGGTATGACGCGGCCGCAGGAGGGCGGACGGTGTCTGCCCCCGCTTGCCCGCCCTTTATGCTTACCCCGTCGCTTTCGCGATGATCCGACACGGAGCTACTTGCTGAGGCGACGCCGAGATTGGCCTTCACCCCGCCGTCTCTTACGGACTCGAACCTCGACACCTCGAACGCGCAGTATGTCTGCTCACCGGCGCGCAGCATGGGCTCAAATGAATCTGGCTCAACACCGCCATACGCCGATCCCATCTGAGGAGTACAGTAATGCGGGAAAGGCGAGAAGATTGAGTACTCGTTCCACAGCGGCATATCAGCATCGGATTCGTTCTCATGGTTCACGCAGCCCCAACACCAACAACTTTCCTATAGCCATGTGTCGATGCTCCATTCCGTGGCCGGAGAACTCTGCGGACAGGCATAGGCAGAACTTTGGGGAGGTCGAGCGTACCCCGCATTTTTTACAGCAAGCGACACAACTCCCTCCTCCTGCGACACTTTCGTCAATTTCGTGACATCCCCTCAACATTCCGAATATAGAGTCCCGGTTGATAATGTTCTCTATTTTCACTCATCTCTTACTCACTTTTTGTCTCTTTTTTGCAACACCAATTTTGCCCTGCCACAACGAAATGTCGTTCACTTATATGTCCATTATTTTGTGCAGTACACAGTAGTTTCAATAAAACTTTGTGAAAATGCAGAAGTGTGCCATGTAAGGCTGGATTCTATGGACTACATGTATACAGACAATCTCTGTAATGCAGTAGGCTACGTCCAAAAACGCCTCGTTCTTCCACAGCGCTGCCCCAACACGCACACAGTCATACATCCGGCGCACTCCGAATGTTGTGTCCAAAACAGGCAGCTTTGTAATTTTCCCACGCTGCTACTGCAGTAGCGAGCACAGGCACACTGCATGCGGGACCAAAATTAGTTATCGAGGAAATTGTAATAAACACGTAAAGATTCAATATCCATATCGGGCATACCGATTGTTTAACAATTGACACTACGGGAATTTAAGTCGGACGCGTCTGATTGGCTGGATTTGAATTTCTGCCGTGCTAATTGTTAAACAATCTGCATTCTGGAATTTGGTATCGAATCTTTACGTGTTTATTAGGATTTCCTTAAATACTAAATTTGGTCCCACATACAGTGGCATACCTAACTAGCCAATAACGAGGAGACGTGGCACCAATAAATACTCGTAAAGTAAAATAGGCCGCAAAAATTATTTTATTTGTATTTGGACAGCACTAATATGGGATTCAGCGGGTTCGGACGACGTCGTGCAGTAGTCTTGGTTGATGCAGTTGGAGAAGAATTCGGTGAAGAACAATGGATCAGCGGGGGGACTGATCGATGATGTCATCTCGCCTTGAGTGGGGAAAACATTGGAATGATTCGAATTCAAGAACTTTTCTGAGTCGGGGAGGACACTGTGAGGATTGTAATTGAAAAGAAAGGGCTATGAGATGGGTTGTCGGTAAACAAATGGAGTGTTCGAAAAAGAAACTGCGTACACCGGTGGGGTTCGAAAGAGCGTTAAACCCACGATTGTCAAACACGTCCGCGTCGCCGGCGGTGAAGGTATGGGTGGTGACGGTAGGAGATGTTCCCCAGCAGCCAGGTTGTCCAAATTGAGACACATAAGTAGACGTCGCGGGGTGAAAGCCTGCGAGGGACGAGGACTGTTCAACAGTTATTTCGGGAGATGCATGCAGGGTGGGGAAGAGGCGTAGGCGTGGATGGGGTTTTTTGGAGTTGCTCAGAACTGGAGACGTCGGCGCTGTTCGATTCGCAAACGCAGTGGATGTAGGCGGGAGTCCGTATGGGCTTAAATCGACGGTGGGGATTTTTGTTGGCGTCGGCGACCTCGCCTTGGCTTTCTGAGGCGTCTCTGGAGGGGTGGCGATCGACGCGACACCGTGAACACGCAGCGGAGACGATTCCTCCGCTGTCATAGCCATCCCCTTTCCCTTCGTCATCTCCGTCTCCATCTCCCGCTTATAACTCGTGGTGGTGTCGTCCTCGTCCTTGCTGTCGACCTTCGGCGAAGCGGTAGCAGGATGGCGTTTGCGCGGCGTCTTGGGACTCTTGCGAGGCGACGGCGCGTACTTGTAATCAGGGAAGATGGCCTGGTGTTCCTCATCGAGGCGGCGGGCTTCGTTCTGCCACGGCTCTTTTTCTTCAGACCTCATGGTAGACCACTGCTGTCCTGCCGTCTTGCTGTGTACATTCTGGCGTCGCTCCGTGGTTTGAGGCATGACCGTCAGGAACCACGACCGGAAGAGTATGAATGCGTTAGGAGGTCGAGTGACAGTATTCTTCTTGTCGGGGGAATGAGTGCGTGTACGTGCAGTATTGCTTGGTTGTGTCTGTGAGGATCGAGAATCCGAAGATCTAAGAGGATCGGACGTACCGGTACGAATCTATGAACTTCTGAGAAGTCGCAGTAACGTCCTCAGGAGCAGGTTTTCGAAGAGACGAGTCGACAGGCGTAGCGGGACATAAAGACGACGCGCAGCTGCTGGGTGACGACGGGTGGGAACTTGCATTAGGGTACTCGTTCGATGGGAATTCGAATGGGGGAGCGAGTGCTTTGTACGCGTCACCGACTGAATAAGTCGTCAGATATCCTACAAAGAATGGTTAAATAAATCATTAATTACTCACCTGCCAGAGTTTCAGACTTGCTTCGGATGGCGGGCATTTGGAGGGATGAGATGTGTTCTAAGTATAGGATTAAGAGGCGGCCGGTGGAGTATGCAGGCGACGAGGTGCAGAATGGGGGAAGGAAAGGAAGGACCGCGAAGAAAGTTATTATTGGGAGGAAAGTGCTGCGAGAAACCCATTCTTTATAACACTATCAATCTCACCGCATGGTATGTGGCTCAGCGACGATCGGTCCAGGACGACGGAGAGTAGAAGGTAAATGGTCCTGGTCCCAAACTCCGAAGAAACAGGTATGCCATTAAATTTCTGAAAACGGAATGCAAAACCACGGAGGTTCCAGCGTCGTGACGATGTGAAAGGCGAACGCGTTCCAGCGCGACTGTCACGTGATCGGGACAATGGCGCACTTGCTCAAAGCGTGGTGTCTGGAAATTGGCGCCACGTTGCGAGCTGCATAGAATGTCGACGCGGCGCGCACGGCGGGGAGAGAGGAAGCAAAAGTGAGAAAAGATGATCGCCCGATTTTGACTTGGCCGCGAGGCGTAATGTGGGCCGTACACGAGGCAGGACAATGGGTTCACTTTGGTCTTTTTCCGGATCGTCGGTAGATGTGACTGTTCTGACAACAAAGTAGGACCATTAGCGGCGAACACGATCGTTCCATTGGCCAACTGCCCCGATGGAAGAAATCATCACTACTTCGGGTTTGAAGTCATGTTAGCTTGACCAGGGATTGATTGGTGAATAACTTGTGGCGCTGACGTAGTTGTAGGTGAAACGGGTGTTGGATAGGACAACGTGCGAAATGTGACGTATAAATATGTTAACAGCATTGCCAATGAAAGGAAACATCGTCAAATTTTCAAAATAACATTGTGTTTTTCTCTGTCGCAGCATTTACCAACATCCAAAAAAGTTAATGAGTGTTGCGCTTTGTCTCGGAACAATGGAGCCAGCATACAAAGCCCACGATCGTCGCCAGGTTTTGCTCCACGCTTTCATGGCACAATAGACTGCAAGGTAATAGATCTCGACCTGAGATGATATCATGTTCCGAAGGTAATCAATGCTAAAGTCAGTTGCAGGGCGAGACGAGAGGGGCGGGACGATGAGTCCAGACGTGATTAGAACGTCGAAGAGATCGGGAGAGTTAACAGAATTGACACCTTTCGTGTTATGACTCGCTGCACTCATCGGTAGAGTCTGTGAGTGGCTGGAGGGGTCGAGGAATGAAGGCCTGGTCGGGCACTGAACTGTCGAAGAATCGACGAGTTTCATCGATTGTCAAGAGTGCCACATGTGCTGTGGATCTGTCCTTTACGGGTGACCGAATACTGGAAGAACGTCGCGTTGTGCCAAAAATATTCAACGGTACGGCTGTTGGATGTCATGAATAAACATGGAAGGAAGAAATACAACGAGCATGTGCTTACGTTTCTTTCTATGTGCTGCTGGGGTTCCAGCGCCGGCGAATGGCTTGCGAGTTTTCGTGTCAGAGATGCCAGAGGAAGGTTCGTTCTCATCAGGAGTGCGAGCACTGCTCGGCAAATTCGACGATGGAGACGACAGCGGGTCAGACCCGAACGCACGTGAAGACGTCCCCATTGAAAGCGACGAGATCGGTTCAGATCCAGCTGACTTCACCGGCGACAGGAATTGGAAGCCTCCCAAAAGCGACTCTAATGCGTCGCCTTCCTCAATCTCGTGGCCGCGCTTAGGCTTGGATGTCTTCCGGCTTGATGTGTTCGAGCCCAGTGTTATTGGATAGATTGAGGGTGACGAGCCGCCAGAAGCTGCTGGCGGGCTTACGAGGGTGAAGGTTTCGACATCTCGGTTACGTTCGGGGAAGAAGTGTGATGTGAGGGAGAGGATTCGCCGGTTATGGGTGGGGGAGAAACCAACGTCTTCGGTACTTCCTGCTGACGATCACCGACATCAGTGGAACTGACGTTCGCGATAGTCGATGGTTCATCCTTCTGTGGTGATCCTGGTAGCGACGGTACAGGGCTCTCCGCCTCATCAATCCGCGATATTCGGTGTACCGCATTCTTCGGCGAAGATAGGAGACTTTGGGAGCTGGAAGTAGCATTCGGCGGCGGCGGAGAACCTGAGCAACGGCGCGACCCGCTCAATTTCCGTTGTAGTGGCTCAGCTTGATCGTCCTGGCTTGGGGTGGTTCCCGTTCGTAACTTGCCGAAATGACTGTCTTTGGCAAGGGCGATTAGTCAAACGGGCTGGTGTGAACGTCGAAAATTAGTCAGCAAATATTTCCCAACAGCTTGAGCACGTATTGAGTCTGTTGAAAGGTCTCCGGGTCGCATAATGGTCTTCTTGATTACGGGTTTAGCTGTGATCGGCGACAAGTGATATTCATATCTGGTTCCGCGCCGACGATCTGCGGCGAATTCGAAATCACGCTCACTTCCTTGTATTGTAGCACCGCGGTTTTGGAATCGCCGGCTTGAGCAGCGGTTGAATTCGTCGAGTGGTATATTAACGCGAGTCCTGTTGTGTCACTTGAAGAGCGTGAAGCTATCTCCACGGAGTGTCCGTCCGTTCTTGACGAAATGCGACAGTGAGAATCGTCGACCTGGAAATCAGGGTCCATCTGGAGACTGGTGGAGAATGTGCCCGCCAGTAGCTAACTCCCGACGACACATCTATAGCGAATACTGTAAGTCTGATTTCTGGATGTTGACGGGTGGTTGTCGTGGTTGTCGAGATGCGTTTGTTGGTCACTCGCGATGATGTTGGATAATGAGAAATTATAATTGCCTTCTGTGAAAAAAAAGTGTCGGCAAGTGAGGTTCATGAGCAATCTTAGTAGCACCATACCAAGAGAGCGCCTGGGATAGAATAGAATAGTCTTGTTGCCTCATCAGTTATATTTACTGGGATGCCTGATAGAATATGTCTAGCTGTCGGAGAAAGCCATCATTTGGCCTGCACAACGGACACTTAAGTCAGACGCAGCACCAATTGAGAATCAAAAATCTCACTGGACGTAGGATCTTGCTTTTTCTACCAGCTTGAGTGCCGATGTAGAGTCGGTTTGTTGTGCGAACATCAAGTACGCCGTGACGATGGTTGCACTACGACATGATTACCGGTATGGACGGTTTGTATTCGTGACGAAGAACTCACTAACTCCAGCGTGGCAATGTGCCAAAACTCCAAAGCCTTTCGAAAGCTGGTCCTCCGTTTCTGAGTCGTCCACTGGGATTTGACAGTGTTTGAAAACCCTTAAAAATGACAGTATTCATAATTGTGAGGTATTTATGGAACGTAGTTAAAAGCGTACGTCGCGACTGTCCACTTGTCCGCGCATAACCGATAAAATACTGCGAATGTTGCGTTTTTTATGCGCCATGACATCCTTCACACTCCACATGTCACCGATCCACAGGTTGGAAAAAATTTGGTCCATTGCAATGTATTCGTATTTCCTCCTGATGTCGATGGTGAAGTCCGACATTAATGCGTGATGTGGAAATTGTCGTTGGGGTCTTGGGCAAGCACTGTGACCGCGTGACCACTCTATTGTACTTCTTCGATCGCATGCGTCTCCTCCAGCCCACATTCATCTCATTGCTCACCAGCGAGCGCGACAGCACTTTTGGATGGAGTGGAGATCGAGGCGCCCGAGTCACCGCCTCCTCGGGACGTTGAATCGTCATCGTGTTCGTGTGAACGCTGGTCGTGTTCATCTTCGTAGGTACATTGCGCCCATGAAAGTCTTTGTCGAATTCGTCGAATTCGAGGGGAACACAACCACGTCCGGCGGATCCTCCATCAGCAAGTGGTACCAGTCGTGGCGAAAGAACTTTCCCGATCTCACGCCGCAGCCGTCGAATTCCTTCGTTGACACCATCGGACAGACCAGACGCAACAGTTCGAATTGGAATACGAGTGTTGAACGAACCAGACCGAGGCGCACCTCCATTCGGTAGCATCGGTATCACAGGTGGCGATGTTCCGTAATAATCCAGATCGGCGGAGATCGCAGAAGCGAGAGGTTCGTGTCGAAGGAGGATCGCCCATGTTGAATCTCCTGCGGTGTGACGCTTGGGCGAACGACGCGCCGCGTCCTGATGCATACGCACTGCCTTGGACTTCTTTTCGAGCCTTGATCTCGGTAGATGGAACCTCGAACGCTGCGTGTTGTGATGCTGATGGATTCAAAGCTGCGTAAGGTGGTGGTGGAAGCGGAAAAGCCTGGAACGGCGGTGCTGATGCGTATTAGCTCCCGCCGATTGGTGGGCAACGCCTTTAGTAAGCGCGGTTAAGGGATGAACTGCAGTGCTGAGATGACGAAGAAAAGAGGTGCTGAGAGGTGCCGATGGTGCTGATGGAGTTGTTGTTGCTGAGGACGAGGGTGGCCGGGTGTCGTTGATGGTTGGATGTGAACAGGGTGAAGGGAAATATGTGCAAGGTTGAAGTTGCAATCGGCGGGATTGAAAGATGGGCGGGTGTGCGAAGACGATGCGAGGTTGCCTGCCAAGCTCCACGAGCGTCTGCCACACGCAGCTCAATCACACCTAGGTAACATTCTAGTTCTGTCCACTACAAGAGAATGGTCTGAAGTTGCAATTCCGCATCTTCCCTCGATCTGCGGGAGTGGATATTAGAAAGTCAATCAAATAATTGGGTGTAATTACATACCTTTCTGCCCGTTCTGCTCGTTCATTCGACTCTACGATCACGTACCATTCCTCTGAAGTTAAGCGCTCGCGGTTCCGTTGGGACTAATGGTCTGGCCTGAAGCACTGAAGAGACTTTCTGCCTTGCTTAACGAGTGGCGAAATCCATGTTGTGAATCTTGCGGAGATGGCAAGACCAGGGGATTACCACTGAGAACGATGCATCCTTGCCGGGAGATGGCGTAGAACTATGGGTGGGCCAGGCTCTAGAGGTTCGCGACGCTGTTATAACCCCACACAAAGTGCAGCTAGTGCTTGAAGCACGGCAGGAAATTGGGACCCTTGTTGGGACCTGGGATTTAGGGCCGGCCTGGATTAGCTAAACAACTCGCTCGGAGCGATCGGGACCAGCCCCCTCAAGATCACGATCCAAACATCGTGCAGATGCCTTGGTCCGGGGGCTAGAGTCATAAGTGAACGGGGTGTAATGTCATGCATTTGCTGATTTTATTCCTACAGATTTCCTCGCGACCACCATTCGCAGCAACAAGAACTGCTCTGACAACACCATCGCCGCTCCGAGTCACAAGCAAGGCATTGGCCTACTAACGACTAATCTCATAACCTGTCCAATTCAAGGATGCTCGATAAGTCAGGCTCGTTAGGGGTTCGGGCTATATTTCACCGTCTAAACATCACTCCGTGAGCAAACCTTGTGCCTTTCGTTCATGATCAAGGTGCACTTAAGTTTATTTTTCTCATCATAGGTCCTATCTGACGTGGAGGGAATCTCAAGCATTTCTCGACCTCCCGACGACACGACCTCAATGGTCTCCGTCTGGAGCACTGCTGCCTCGCACCTGAAACACAACGCCAGACTACCAAGGCCGAGACACACCAAAATTCCTAGGCCGGACTCTTAGTTTGTGATTTTCTCGAAGGTACGGTTCAATGCCTCAGTCTAACGCGCAATACTCACTTTTACATCAATAGGACTCAAGGTGGCATCTTCACGACAACTGGCCCCGGCAACCCGGAAAGACGGGACGAACCCGGCTTTGCAACCTTTATCGTAATTATCTGCTGCCTCTCCTCCCGACACTTCGATCATGACCCGCGACTTTGCGCTCTTCACTAAACTCCGCACACTCCCCACCGCTGATAGCCAACACTCTACACCGTCCAATCCGTTTTTGTAACAGCCATCTATGCTATTGGTCCGGCAAGCTCTCGCGTGGGTTTACTCCCAGAGGCTGTTACGCTCTTCAGGATGCCGTATTACACATGTCACGGTAGTTTCTACCGGTCCGCAACCGTCTGGTGCACGTGTCGTGGTTCTTGAGGCCGTCCTCGACGTCCCTCCTACCTTCAACACCGGCTCCGCTTTCTTCGAGCGCATATCTGGTGTTCCCTCAGAATATCACTGACATCGGCGCGAGGAAGAAGCGCTGTTCGACGAACTCGTAGCCGCTCTCCCGCCATATACGGCATGCACAGCTGAGACAATAGCCTCTGATAACATTATCCGCGTTACGCAGAGCAAAAGACTGCATTGTATGGAGCAATTTGTGAGAAAATTCAGTATTGGTTTTCGAAGACGGTTGTGTAGAGGACTTATGTAGGTGGTCATACCAATGATCTTTTCCTTGTCTTGGGCTACACATATCCTGACAAAAAGACATATTTAAGTACCCGACATTCCATGAACCCGTACTCGATAAATGCATGTGAAATGTTCAACGCCCCAATTGTCAAGAATATGTAAAAGAACAACCGAAATCTTTGGTTGTTGCTGTTGTCCAACATGGCGGAGCGGGAATAGCTGGATACTTTCGTTTGCATGTAGGTCATATTTGGCTTGTCCAACATAGACCAATGAATATTTAGCTGGAATTTGTTCCAATATGGCTGGAGGAGCAGGCTGGACAATTGTACCGTCCAGAAGATATCTGGGCCCACCGTGCGCTGCTAAATACTTGAGGTGCACGAGACCCCAGACATTTATGGTGCGAGGCGCAGAGGAGATATCCATGACTTGGCTCACATCTTTGGGGATATGATCAATAGTGACATGTGTCACAACCGTTGGCTCGCTAAGCGTGATTCCAATGTGTCCCAATGAACCAGCAAAGGACCAACAACGCATATCAGGCTTTAATGCTATACTTGGTTCGCAAGGGTGGAGGTATGAATAGCCCCGCCGTTTACGCGATGAATGCCCTGGCAGCTGGTATGATGGCGAAGTTAATGACTTGTAAATGCGGGCACCATCGGCGTAACTGGCGAAGTCCCTCATTGCAGTGTAATCCCGAGAGAATCGAACCACCTGCATTTGAAGACGCCGTATTTCGCAAATGTGCGACTCAATGGTCTCCTCCATAGATGCAATGGTTTTTTCCAAAGATGCGATATGTTCGTTCGCGTTGAAGACTGGTACTGAGATGTTAATCACCGAGCTGAGCGGCGCAATATGATTAATGGATGGGATGAAGTTGGCCAGGATGGGGACATAGACCAAGAGCAAGAGTGTGCAAGCACACAGAAGAGAGGCCATTCCGAGTACCCCACATCGTATGGGGACCCTTGAGGGTATTAAAAAATCAGAGAGGCTGTGGTTTTGTATATTGCGATGATCATGTTCTTGTACTGGCGTCCCAATGCCTTCCTGACAATACCTGTCACAGGCGGCCTAACGATGTGTTCAATTTAACGCACGCAGACAAAGTAATATATCGTTTACCGGAGTTTCCATGCGAATAATGTCAGAAGAATACTCTGACGGAAGCTAGAAAACGGTTATTGGATTTGAAATAAATGAATTATAATAATGAAGCGTCTCACAACCACAGACGCCTCTTCCTTAATGAAACGCCGAGTGCTCATCCTCCAGTTTTCTCCATCGTGGTTTCCCCTCGCCCGGTGCTTCATCTGAATCATTGGAATGGGGATGGCGTCGGACACCTTGAGCGTGATAATCGTACAACGGTTGCTGGAGCACGGACAAAGACAAAGAGTTCGGATTACGTAACCCCACCCTTTCTTCAACAACAACAATGAAACGATTTCTTTCATCTGCTGCAGTATATGTAAGGCCAAGGGCACGAGAGCCTTATTTCTCCTGATCTACCACCCCCTTCGGCTGTCTCAAACAATCGAACATGTGGACGGCAAGCGTAGCAATTTCTCCGGTCGCGAAAACTACATACCTCAAACTGCCCACGACAACCCAGTCTCATTTGTATAAACGAAGGGCATACCCTCATACATTACGAGTAACTTTTCAAGATGGACAATCACAACCTGTGAGCGAATCAACATTACACTGGTCATTTTCCGACAATCCTGACTTCGTGTAAGGTTAACTACACCCAGTCAGACCACTTGACCCCTCAGGAGAATCACAACGACCAGACGGTCTCTCCTTCGCCATCTCCGGAGCGAGGAGATGACGAAACTGGCCAGAAGCCTCACCTTCCTAGGACCAATGTCAGTTGCCTAAACTTTAATTTGATGACGGCCACCTTACTCACCAACGATTCACCAACCAAGTTGGTCACGCAAACACCTGGCCCGCTATCCATTGATCCGTTGCCGCAAACTCGCATAGGCACTTCTCAAGGAACCACAGAGGCAGGCGATCGATCAAACCAGGAAAAAGAACCACATCAGCTGTCCAGCGATATATCAGATGACGCCAAGGCAAAGGTTGTCGCTAAAAATGTGCGTCGTGCAGAAGCCTGTTCAATATAACTCAGATAAAATCTCTCATTCCTGTGCACAAATTTAGGGCCATATGATGCAGCAACATTCGAGAAAAATTTTCTGTACTCCATTCCGGGTACGCTGGTTCCAAACATCTGGATATCATGCGCTCCAGAAACCGCCACGGCTTCAAGCAAACACAGACATCCGCGTCGGTGACCTTTTTGTCCATTACCGGCTATCGAGGGATGGAAAGGAACAACCAATATGCTTATGGATGTTGGACTTCGACGAGACCATGGTGCTGCAATGGAACTCGGTGACATTGGATACGGCCAAACATCCTCACATGCCTGACAGGCATTTGAAGATGAATAGTACTGGGCCGATGTGGGTTAAGCGAGCGACGGCTCGGAAAGCTGCCAGACCAAACGCGTACAATATTCGTGACGCAACGTGAAGAATATCATTAGGTTCAATGGAAATTAATTCTATATATTTGAGGCACTCGTGGTGGAAGTGTCGACCGCCAATCAACTTTTTATCTTACTGTTTATTGTCGATACATCTTGTGCGAGGGTATTCCTCTCTTGTAAAGTCCCTGGTGGGGCATCGCCATCCCTCCATTAATATTGCGTTCTTTCGCTCTGGCGACTTGTTGAAAGTAATATACAAAGAGAGGTTTCCATGTAGAGTACATGTAGAGTGCGAGAAACATCGACGGACTTTGAAATCAAACAGTTAGTTGTTCGCGAAAGTTACGGAAAGTTGAAATCTGTTCTGGGTTGTCCCGTTCTGTGTACGGTTCTGGCGGTTTTCGAGGGATTCTCGTATCCAGTCTTGGTGAATGCTCCGGACTCCTGTACGAAGTCGGATAACGCGAGACAATGCCCTTCTTGGTCCCGGGTATTGTGGGGATATGAATATCTCGTAAGGTTTCACGTAGTCGATGTGCGGAGTACTGCCTCTTGCATTCTCAGAGGCCGTGTTCTTGTGCCTGGTAAGGTTCGCCGCATGGGCGGTCAACGTTCTCGGATTGTACAGATTTCCAGTACTCGCCGGGGTATGAGTGTCACGCTCGGCACTGTACCAGTCTACCGAATACTTCTCTCTCCGTTTCGGGTTTTCTGGAAATGCGGTGTAGGTTTTAGGGATGGACGTATGCAGTTGGCTGCAGCGAAGCAGCCGGTTTTCAGTTCTGATTTCCGAGTCCACCTTTTCTCCGGTCGTTCTGAACCTTTGATTTTGCACGTCGAGGCGCGTTTTCACGAGACGTCGGTTCGTAGCTTGCAAGTTCCACTGCTTCTTTGGTAAGAGTTTTGGCTCGTTTGTTGCCCATGATGCCGCAGTGGTAGGGTAATCATGAAATTTTGTGTAGGGTCAACAGTCGAGGCACTTGCAAGCTTTTCGGTGGGTCACAACAAGCTTAAGCGTATGGTCCATTTGGCGCTTCAACGTTTATGAAAAAGTTCCGCACACTACCAGTAGCACCCCAGCCGTCAGAACAGGAGGAGGTGTACGAACGTCAGGTAAACCAGCCGGAGAGCGTTTTTAGCGATTTTACGGTAGCTCTTGCTTGAGTTCACAAAAGAAAATTAGTCGATGTTCAATATCATTGCCGGCGACGATGCATTGGCTACTGTAAACTGAGAGACGAGAAATGAGGAAACTACGGTATGCGTGTGAAACCGGCAAATTGAAAAAGGGCCTTGAAGCTGACAAATATTGAGTCGGTTGTCAGTTAATGACCGGCCTTATGGGGTGTGAGTGTCCTCCCACCGCCCTCTAGACCACCAGCAGAGGCACCAGCAGGAGCTCGAGGCCAATCAACACGCCTCCTAAAAGTCGGTCGGGGCGGATCGAGGCAGACCAGGCCAGAACGGCGAAATCGAAGGCTATCGAGGCACACCGAGCCTGAGGAATGCATGCATCCGACTGATGTCATGTTGATCGCTTTGGATGTAACATTCGTAGTTCTACACATTCCTGAAGCACTACATCTCTCGCGAGCCAAAGTACTAGTTTCCTGGAATCATTTCGTCACAGTCTCTTACGCCCACACGTCGGAGTTACCTGGCAAACGCTAACTCGCTAAGTCAGTCGTGTCCCGTGTCTTACCCTCTGCCCTGCCTAAGACTCGCTTCTTCCCCACCTCCCAGGAGCCCTCAGCTGCTCCTCACTCACGCCGCCGCGCAACGACGCAACGCAGAATGCCGCGGAGCTTCCGCGAATGTGCGCACGCACAGAAGATCTCTTATTCCCTCTCAGCAGAACGGGGTTGGCACCACGCGTGGTTCTCCACGCCAAAATCCATCTCAGTAAGCCTTTCTTAACAGTTCTTCCGCTGACTTTGGTCCAGATCCATCTCCATTTTTTCAAGCAGGATCGGGTTACATGACTCGAACAGACGGATCTGGAGGAAGTGACGCCCACATACGCATCCAAATGCCTCAGGCGCGTATTGAGCTTTTTGTGAATGCTTACATGACAGCTGACAAACGCGCCGCGCTTAGACGCAGAAAATCAGCGCGTATAACTTCACAGCGCGTCCGTACAGGCTATTTTGTGACCAGCTGCGCATACTTCGTAACTCACTTGGTTTCAGATAATCGCCCACGCGCTGACCAAGCGCCGGTCATTCAACAGGTTGAATGCAACCCCCCAATGTGTCAGAACTCGATGCTACTGACTCGCATTATAGGTACTGCCCATCTTGCTACACCACCGGCATCTGCTGTCCCAGACCTCGCCGCGCTAGCATCGCATGACGCCGACTCCAGCTAAGCTCCATCGATACATTCGACGTCGGTACAGGCATGCCATAAGCTCATCTCTGTATGATTTCGCCTGACATTACCCTTAGAATTTGCTTTATCGCATTTTGGTCGCCATTCGGGCGTTGGCGGGCTGGTGGAGGATTCGATGCTGTCTCAGGGCGCCTTGACACATGTAGATGAACTTGTATTTAAAGTTGTGATGGAATATGATGACATCTGAAGAGAACAAGGATGATCGATGGCGTCAGAAATCCACCATCATCTAGGACTGACTCGTTTTTCTGGTCGAGGCGCACTGCTCGATCCGCCGCGATCCGCCACGACGGACTTTTCGCCTGGGCTTGACCCGCAGTGGTGCATTCATTGAAGTTTGATGCTAAATATAGCAGTCATCAAATTGCAAAGCGGCCCTTATCTGATCCTTTGATCTCTCGTCTTCTTTGATCTCTCGTCTTCATCGTACAACGCTCATCATCCTGCCGACGGTGGGCTATGTTCCATTGCACGTGCACCACCCATGGGTGCTGCAATGAAGTTATAACCGACACGAACGGCAACAATTTCACTGGGAGATACGTGACACAACATCTGTTCAAGATACACACACGGGACGAAAAGACATCGCACCGCACTTCTTCCCCTGCGTCGCATCTTGCTGGCACGGAGAACCCGGTAGGCCATAATGTATCTCATCTCATTTTTATTGAATCTTAGCGTGTAGGATGACGGAGGTCATGGTAACAACACGTTTGATCGCACGCATCATGCAAAGCAATCACGAACAGGATCCATTACCGTACCACCGCATTCCGCAAACAATGACGGGCTCGCAAGCACATCGTCTGCGACATCTCCGTCGACGGGTACTGCGCGATCTGTGTCTTCCAATTTGTCGGAAAAAGCCAGACGAGCTGATCGACAGGCTTTACGCACCATCGAAGATATTGCGCAAAATCTTGAAGAGCGAAAGGTTTCTTTCCAACTTCCCGCCGAAATTATCTTTCAACATCCGCCAGTGGCAAACGCTGCGCCGTCACCAACCATTGCTACCGTCGAGCGTGAGATTAACAGTGGCCCATATGCTCTCAGATACAACACCCCGTCCAACGCTCAACTCCTCGAGTATGAGCACTGGCTTTTGATGAATGTCCTGCGCTTGGATTCAGTTCATGTGTCAAACGAAACTATAAGAGCGAAACGGAAGTATGTCGTAGACTGCATTGAGATGGAGTGGACGAAGTTGGACAACATGAAGGAAACCGAATGGTATCGCCAACAGAAGGCACTGACGCTTGATTCTCAAGCTACGACAACGACTGTTAGATCTAACGGCTTGCTGATCGATACGAGTGAGTGCCTGGTATCCTTATGTATTATGATACTGATATTCTGTAACAGAGCGCTACCTAGGCCAACCGTTCAGAAATAGCGACGCCCTCACTGTTGCATGCTTTTTCCTCACAGCCATTCTCCATCTACTGTGTGGATTATCTATGGAGCACTGTTCCTTTCATCTTGAGGCAATCCGATTCATTGTTCACACTGCCTTAACATACAACGGAGGACTTGACAAAGCTGGCCAATCAGTGCTATCGGCTATTCCTAAGGATGTCAGAACAGTCCTTAAAACTCTTGATCTATATCCAAGCACTCGGACTTATATTTGCTGCCCGAAATGCTTTCGATTGTACCCATTGACATCCGGTGGACAATTTCCTGATGTATGCAAAAACAAAGATACCCCTGGCAGCAGAGCGTGCGGTGGGAAACTGAAAAGAGTAGCAAATATCAGGGATGCGCAATATCAGTTCCCCACAAAACGCTTTATCTATCACGAGATGAAACATTGGTTTGCGGAATTAATTTGCCGACCCGGCGTGGAAGAGATCATGGATAAACGAAGGAATATGGAAAGCAGTCCGGAACGGATGGAAGATATCTGGGATGGCGAGATTTTGCGAAACTTTCCAGGACCCAACGGTGAACCTTTTTTTGCACAAGAAGGGCGTTATGCATTCAGCCTCTGCATGGATGAATTTAACCCATATCACATGAAGGAAGCAGGAAAGAAAGTCAGTGTTGGTGCAATTTATCTTGTTTGCTTGAATCTTCCACCAGAGATGAGGTACCGATTCGAGAATGTGTTTTTGGTTGGGATAGTGCCAGGACCTAACAAACCGTCTCTTCATCAAATCAATCATGTCTTGGTCCCTATCATCGATGATCTGCTCGAATTCTGGGACCCTGGCTTTCAATTATCAGAAACCCCCATGCACCCGGCAGGTCGTCTGATTAAAGGGGCACTTATATTTCTTGTTTGCGACCTGCCTGCCTTACGACAAATGGGTGGTTTTGCCAGTTATGGAGCTACTCCGTTTTGCTCATTCTGTACTCTGACGATAGACAACATTGATGACCTTCAGCACAAAGAATGGGAGCTCCGGACTTGTGTCGCTCATCGGAGTGCTGCAGCTCAGTGGCGTGATGCTCAGTCGGAAGATGAAAGGATGGCTATCTTCGAGCAAAATGGAGTTAGGTGGTCAGAGCTACTTCGCTTACCTTACTGGGATCCAACACTTTCGCAAGTAGTGGATACCATGCACAACCTTTTTCTTGGGGATTTTATGAGGCATTGTCGTGTCGTATGGGGGATGGATGTTAAACATGCTGATGGGGATGGCTCAAGACCAGATTCAAAGGCGGTACCACGAGTGGTGACAGATGAAGAGCTTCGGCGTGGATGGGTTACCTTGCGAACAGGTACCTCAGCAGCATTCTACAAGATTACCGCTGCCGTGATGTCAAAAATGTGTGAAGAACTTGCTATTTTGCCAACAACCGCTCGCCATAACCGTGAACGGAAAAAGGTTTTGGCAAAGGCATTATGGGCATATGTATGTCACTCTATATATGGTTATTACAGTATTCTCATTTGCTTTGGACCAGCGAGTAAAGCGTGGATATTGTGATGAAAATGGGACAGTGCTAGTGAAGCCACCTCGAACCTCCCGAAGCACACCTCCCACTGCAGAGGAAATGCAAGAAGCCATTGCTATTCTACAAGAACGTGGTTATTCAAGCAAGTTGCAAACATGTCGCATTCCGGTGCTCCGTGCACTTTGTAAAATGAAAGTCTTTGTGAATGCAGGAGGAACCACCGATGATTTTTCAACTGCATCAAAAGAAGTGTTGTTGCAAAATTTAAACAATTGGGTGCGGATTTTAGTCATGGGATGTCTAGGAAAAATCTAACCATGCACTGTGCAATCAGCGTTTAGAAAATGGTATAACAGATGATCCGAACACAGATCAAAGAGGCGCAAAGAGAAAGAAGACAAAAAATGTGGAGCGCAAATCCAGAGTCCTGGGAAGAGAAACATTAGCTGAAGTTTGGGCAGATTTGGACAGGACAACACTTCCATCATGGGTGGCACCTGCTCCTGCAAATGTGGGTAGCACCCGTGCTGGGAAGCTAAGTGCAGACCAGTGGCGTTCACTGTGCACTGTCAATCTTGTTATCACACTGGTCCGTCTCTGGGGTGGTAAGCCAAGGAATGACAGACATTACTGGCTACTTCAAAACTTCATGGATCTTGTGACTGCAGCAAAGTTGGGCACAATGCGAAGCATGACTCAAGCAAGGATAGATGGATTTGTTCTCCACTTACATCGTTATCTTGAAAACATGCTGGAGCTTTTTCCCCACATTGGAGTAACCCCCAACCAACATCTCTCATTCCATGTCGCTCTTCTTCTCCATAGATTTGGGCCTTCACATGCCTGGCGATGCTGGTCTTTTGAACGTTGGAATCATGTGCTACAGAATATAAATACAAATATGAAGTTTGGTAAGATGCTGCCATTTCCTCATAAAATTCACTTACCCATGCAATGAAGGTGAACTTGAGGTTACAATGGTCAATCGCTTCTGTATGTCCCAAAGGCTTCATGTGATTTTTACACCCGGGGGTATTCCCGATGCAGTGGCCACACTTCTCCCTGCATTTGAAAGGTCTTTTGGATCTGAGCGGCGTGGAACACTCATGAGTGACATCAGGGCATTTACTCATGCAGCTAACAATTCAGGCGGGCATGCAGATATTCCAGAGGCAACCTCCCAATTGGATGTTGAATCATTTCAGCTTCTCTTATCATGGATTCATTCAAATGATCCACTTTACTATGGAAGGTTGTCATTCCCAGTGACAAAATCTGTTGTATTCAACAAGTCGGTGGAGATCAGAGGCCAGCTATTCAAAAAGGCTTCCGAGAGTTTGAAGGACAGCTCCGCCATTCTGGGAAAAAGCGTTCCGGAATATTGGTATCCTGTTCGCATTCAAGACATCTTCCTGTACTTTACAGTCCCCCACAGATCCTCATGGACTCTATATGGACTCCACATGGACTCCACTTAGTCCTGATCCAGTCCTCATATATTGTGTAAGTTTGCACTGGACTGTATGTGGATTCCATGTGGACTCCATGTGGACTCCATATGGA